>JARQTI010000003.1:3497-15260 GCA_030142655.1 Trachelus tabidus
TCTTTGTCTATTCGAGCGGACACTTTTTCAAGGGGTTTGAAGTACGGATCGCGTAGTCCATACTATATGTCGATGGTCTCGGCGGGCCGTGCCCCGTACGGCGGGTTGCCTGTACTTGGCGGGAGACTCGACCGAGTCTCTTGATGTCTAGTTTATACAAATATTTTTTTGGTATTTTTCTGATGAATCGTATGGCTTAATTGCTGTCAACCACTAAGCAGCAACTTTGTCGGAGTGTCCTTTTGGAAAGGGCGTACACCACAAACTATTCTTAAGATTCGAATAAAAAAATTGGTGTAGTGTCTTCTATATGTATATATTAAATATTAGTATCAATAAAAAAAAAATCATTCATTGCTTGCTCGAAAAATATTAAAAATACACCCTTGCGCGCGTACCGTGGTCTGGTGCCTTAAATGGAGAACATAATCGGCAACCATTCGCATGTTTAAAAAGTTATTAGCGAATCAAAATTAATAATCAGAACTGTAGTGAAGTTCCATCATTATTTGAGATAGGTATATGGGGTTTTTCGGAAGTATTGCATCATCTTAAGTTAGCCAATCCAATTGACTTCTATAATAGAATCAGCGAATAGGTGATGCAATATTCTTGACTAATAAGTCTATATTATAAGTTACAGATATGACAATGCCACTAAAAAAATAGCTTTACGAAAGGTTATAATTCACATAAATCTGTGTACTACAACAAAGTCGAGTGAATTCCGTGTTTATTTACCTTTCCTTTTTAGTTTTGTCCTAAAATGAGGGACAAAATATGTGAACCAAAGTATCTTCGCAAGAATGTTGTAACGTTCCCTGCAATAACTAATAGTGCGTAATAATCATGCGGACGATCTCCAAACGTCTAGTGAGTCATCAACTATTAATCCTCGACTGAAATTATCTTTCATTTTGAAAGGTGTGATCCGACATATAATCGCTGCTTTAAACGTTCTTATACTAAAATAATCTAATGTTAGATGTAAGAAAATTTAACACATTATTTAAAAAATGTCATAGCTGACCTTGCCTTGATTATAAATTATGCTTTGTTAATCGTAATCCAAGATCGATTAAAAGAATTTCCTTATTTCTTTTTTTTTGTAGTCAAAAAGGTAATTCCATAAAATGAAACTGATGTTGAGCAATGTTGTTTTTCTGTACATTATTTTGATTACTTACATTACACTTTGGTGAACTGGGTATTATATAAATATACAAGTATTAAACAATTAAAATACATATAAGATCATTCTAGAGAATTAGTCTGTATTCTTTGGTTGTTTTTGAAGAAATGATGCGATATCAATGGCCAAATTTTTATAAATTATTGACTGAGGATTGTCTGGTAAAGAAAGTACAATAGGTTTACCAGTATCACAAGATTCTGTAATTTCCTGGTTTAAAGGAATCTTTTGCAGGACATCTATACCTGTAATTGAACAGCGTAATAGTGAGATAATCACATTATATCAGATGATAATTCAATATGAATTATCCACAGACCGTATCGGAATTTCCGCCATTTTTCAGAAATTTAATACTTTATAAAAATAACTGCAAATATTGAATGATTACTCATTTTCCTCCCTGTTTATCAAAGTTATTTCGTTTTTTGTTTTCAGTGGATGGGGTATAAATCTTTACTGAAATATAAATTTCTCCTGAGGAATGTCGGCCAAACAGCTAATAAATAAATTGAAAAAATGTATGAAAATCCGGTTCCTTTGGAGACCATCTTCAGGGTTATTCTGACGCAAAGAAAATTTTACAAAAGGTAATACTCTCGTAGGACAACTAATTTTTACAAACATACAAAAATTAAATATAAAAACTTACATTGGTAATTTCAGGTATATCGTTATTATCCAGTGAAAGGTGTTTGTTCCTGGTCTTTCTGTTCTGTTAGTTCGGTGATAATTACAATTATCTTCTCTCGTTAATTTATTATAACTTTTCTTGGGCAGCTTAAGATGACTGGGGAGTTCAAACGGCCGTCTTAAATTCACAATTACAAAAATCGTAAAATACACGAATTTGATTCATTATCTTTATTGTATTCGAGTACAAGCAGGTTTATGTGAATTCCATAATTACTAAAATGGTATTCTCGAAAAAAATAATTCTTAAATAAAGCAATGGCATGCGTGCAACTGTTTGGCACGAGCATCTTTTGCCTTAAAAAATCATACGCGTCTCACTCCTTTATTCAGAAATTATTCCTTACGAAAGTGTCATAATTTATGTAATTTTAAATTGAAAATGGTGGTTTGTACTCCGCTGTCATCTTAAGTTATCGAACAAAAATTTAAATCAATTAATGAGATAAAAATCTTACTTACTGCCGAACTAAGAAAACGGGAAGACCAGGAACAAACCCCTCTCACTAGATGATAGTGATATACCTGCAAATAATTTACAAATTTAAGTTTTTATAGTCCATTTAAATTTGTCTGTTTGAAAAAACATGATTGTCTACGAGAATATTATGTTGTATAAAAGTTTCTTAGGTAAAATAGATTATATCAAGCTGAACAAGGGCTATTTAATTATGAACAAATTTACACCCCATCCTATTTAAAAAACTCTACACGGCCTTAATAACTTTAAAACAACGTACAATAACAAAATTTGGTTTCAGATATCTATTGTTACCCAATGAATTACACAACTTTTATATGAAGCATATTTCTTCATCTTTTAAATTGCCAGAAAAAACAGCTATTAACTCGTAACATAGGCCACCATGTATGGAACTTGTTAACAGATTACGTCACGTGTGGCAACCACTGCATGTTCTGAATTTAATATCACTATAAGCAATTTTTTATTATTTATAACAGTCGATAGATAAAAAACTTATTGATTCGTCTCGATTTTTACTTGTCATTCATGTAATTTTTGTCTACACTAGGACTTTGTATTAGATATCTGAAGAAATTATGGATGTTCTGATACATTCTGCATAAAAATAACAAAATGTGTAGTACTGAGTTCTTTTGTCAAGGATGTTAGTCCCTCTCCAAACAGTGGGACATGCTCAGTACATTTAGGACACTTAATACTCGACATGTTTTCCACGATTCCAGCAATCGGAATATTTACTTTCTTAAACATTATTGCTCCTCTCCTTGTGACTTCAAGAGCTGCTTTTTGAGGCGTTGTTACTAAGAGTATTCCAGTGATTGGAAGATTTTGAGCAAGAGATAGATGAGTATCTCCTGTCCCAGGTGGTGTATCTATAATAAGATAATCAAGAGGGCCCCAAGCCACTTGCCTGAGTAATTTGTCCAATGCACTCATTACCATGAGTCCTCTCCAAACTACAGGTGATTTCTGATCAATTAAAAATCCCATTGACATACTGTAAATAATAAAATTTGTAATAAAAGGTAAATTTAAAGAAAAATAACATAAAGACTTAAAAAGTAATTAGAATTAAAATGCAGTAAAACTTTTCAATAATGTAACTCTCGATATCGTAAAACATACAATAACGTAGATTTTGACTCCATAAAATTTCACAATAATATAAGTATTGCCTTGCTTTTTATATACTCTTTTTTCTTCTGTGTATAACCACACTTACTCACTCACAGGAAAGGTCTTTAGACAGGTACAACTTGATAAGATGGAGAATTATGATATTTTGAGATTACTGGTTCCAAGAGTTACATTACTGAGAAGTTGTACTATAATAATTTACCATTTAACACCATAGTTTATGAGCGGTTCCATGAGATTTTCTTTATTAAGCATGGGCGTTTGATGCAGATTCATCATTAATGGAATTGATGGACCAAATATATCAGCATCCAATAATCCTACTGACTTATTAGGCTCATTCAGTTTTAGTGCGACAGACAAGTTTATAGCAGTAGTTGATTTACCAACCCCACCCTTACCCGATGCTACAATTAAAATTTGTTTTACTCCTTGTATAGGTTTTTGTTTAGGAAGACCTCGTGCCATAATTTCCTTTTGTCTTTCATCCACAGATATTCGCCCAATAACTTTTGATGAAACCTGTTAAGAGCAATATCAATGCTTTAATACATTTCCAAAAAATTAGATAATAACTGTTCGAGATTCGGAGTATATAAATTGAAACTATAGCATAAATTCATAAATATTTTGATTTGATCAGGAACCTTTAAATCAATATCTATTTAAATATTCTTTGCATTCACATACGATTAAAATTTTTGTAAAAAGAATATATCTTTTAAAAATCAGTAATAAACTATAAAAACTCACATCTCTGACAATCTGTCGTTTGCTTGTTTGTAGCGCAGAACACTGTGTTATTATACGTGACATTTTATCCATAACCTACAAGAATCATAAACTTAATCATGAACTAAGCATACGAATGGTTTACATGCAATTCTAATTACCCAGTACGTTAGCAGAAACTAAATGAGATTAAAAGCTCAATTAATATTAAACGATGCTTTCGATACAATTGTCAAACTTTGATTAAGAAAAAAGAAAACGGAAATCCTTCATTTTTCAAAACAACATTCACAAAGTATCTTCAAACCTGTCACGAGGGTGGCGCAGTTTTTCAACCGAAAGCAGTAGTTCGTCATTCCGTGTGTTTTGTGCAGTTTTTATTCTAAGTAAAAGTAAATATGTAACAGTGAGTTCTCATTTCCATCTATTTTATTATCTTATAATCTCAATAATGTCCTATGAAATTTATTCTAAATTTCAATGTTTCATAGAAATTTTGTATACTTTTGTATGAGAACAAAAATGTATGGCCAGTATGCCTGTCTTAACCTATGCTAACGAACCATATTACGTGTAACATGGTAACATGAGATTTCTGTGTCCAATTTCTGTTTGAATATGTAAACTTTGCATTGACGAAATTTGAAAATGGCCCATGGTTATTCTATCTAATATTTGAAATTTGATATCATGTATAAAAAACAGGATGGAAGATTTATAGAGCTTCGTAGTAGATTGATAAACATATTATAACGTATCTTCAATTTCTCATAATCTTAGATTTCCCTATATATATATATATAAAGATAACTTTAATATATAACTTATTTATGTCATGCAGTAATTGCATTAACCTTTACTTTCAAGAACAATATTTGCTAAATCAATCTATGTAACCTGTATGGTATATAAGCATAACTATCGCGGAATATGGGCCTAAAAGCAGCTGTTCAAGCTCTAAAGTGAGTAAGCCTAATTATTTTTATGTTTGATATTTTTACAAATCATAATTTACATACATTATTAAAAAAAATTATGTTTGATTTAAAAATCTAACCCAAAGGTTTTTTACCTTAGGAAAGCAGAATCATTAAAGAATAAGGTCCAACATTGCAAGGATCTCTTGAATGACAATGATGCATGGGTATGCCAGCAACAACTACAAAAAATTTACCAACAGGTTCTTATTTTGGATCTTGAATATGCTTTGGATCGAAAGGTTGAACAAGAATTATGGAATCTTGGATTTAAAAATTACATAGCAACACTTCAGTCTCAAGCAAAGGATCGAAAAAATCCTAAACGCAATGAGTCTCAAGCTATGTTAAGTTGGTGTCTTGAGGCAGCTAGTGGTTTTTATTTAACTTTATTGCAAGAAATATGCACAGCATTTGATCTAGATTTGCCATTTCGAAGGTATAAGAAAACATTCACCAGATAGAAAAGTGGTTTATATTTTTCTAAATTGCCTAAATTCATTTTTATTTAACAGGAAAGGTTATGTCTATGGTTATACATCACCATGGAAAGCTGTTGAAAATTTATCGACACCCCATAAATCTTCTTGCTTCTATGCATGTCAATACTGCCTTGTTCATTTGGGAGATATAGCCCGATACAGAAACCAAAACAAACAGGCAGAATTGTTTTATAGACATGCAGTTTCTTTATCACCATCGAGTGGCCAGCCCTACA
The DNA here is from genome assembly GCA_030142655.1 of Trachelus tabidus. Classification (NCBI taxonomy): domain Eukaryota; kingdom Metazoa; phylum Arthropoda; class Insecta; order Hymenoptera; family Cephidae; genus Trachelus; species Trachelus tabidus. Next base: position 9,434 of record JARQTI010000003.1, read on the forward strand.
ATCAATTAGCTCTCCTAGAAGCTTCTCGGGGGGACAAATTGGGGACAGTTTTTCATTATGCACGATCTGTTGCTGTAAAGCATCCTTTTCCGGTTGCGACGGCTAATCTTGCCAAAACATTGTCTTCAGCTTTGAATGACAACTCATTCAATATCGATCGAAAGTCGAAGCTGACTTCACAAGAATACGTTACAGTGTTTTTAAAGTTTCATGGAATTCTTCATAATATTGGTGACTTAAACGTTGCTGTAACATATGTCAAACTATTGACAGAAACACTTACTGCTCTCGTCGCTACAGAGAGTTTTAATTCATGGAGGCTCATACAAATGTTGGCCATTAACTTGTATGCCTTCCAACACGTGGCAGGAAGTACTATCGATGGTGCAGACCTACTTACTATTGAGCAATTGAGTTCCGATGAAAGAATTGCCAGAGACTGTATGTTAGACCTCATTGCTGGAAGTTTATCTGCCCTGTTGTTACCCGTTTATACGATTAAAAGTACTGTTATAGATTACTTTGCTTTACCAGCAAGTAAGATAATCAATATATTTACACTAATCTCAGTTTATTTCTCATGTCATTGTCATAGTTATATTCTTATATGATTTTCAGTAAAACTGTGCCTTGACTGGATTATCCTCAAGCCTATGGTCTTGAAAGAAACAGCATTTACGTCAAGACTTCAAATTTGGCCAAGTCTTTGTGTTCTTCTCAATGGTTTACAGTCTTGCATAGTCGACTTCAAAGATGATCAATGTAAATATTGCATTTGTATACACTGATATACATTGTCACGATAGACTTATTTAACTTCCATTTTATTTTTCTTTATATACGTAATAGATGAGAAAGTCCCACTTCCAGAAGACCGAGATCTTCAAGGTTTTCTACCATTACAAAACGCATTTGAATCGCTTCGGTTTACAAATACTGTTCTCGAGGGTGATACCATTGCATTAAATAAGCTCCGTGCGGTGCGTATACTACATCTTGGACATCAACTGGCCCAATACTCTGTTAATGGCACTACTTTGATAACAATTGTCACTCTTGGAGATATTGGAAAGGAACAACGATTTGCTTCGCTTATCGAAGGGGCAGAACCAAGTAATGAATTAATGAAAGAGTTGGAAGAATTAAGTTTAAATAAAGAACGTGGATTGCTTGTAAGCACCAGTCCGGTGCCTTCCGAATCGGCCAGTAGTAAAGGATCCTGGGAAGCTGACATACCTGAAAATAGTTGTACGTTATATTCATACTCACATTATACCATCGATTACTTCAATTTAAGCCGAGTAATTACTCAGTTATTTTCAATACAATTTCAATAAATATAATATAGAGTTGAGAAGTAAATTTGAAAATCATATAAACTATGAGAAAGGAAAGTCATATGCCGAGGAGACACTAGTAAAGAGAGCCAGCCTTATTGGACTTTGTGTCTGACGACAAGTGGGCACAGGTGGGCACGGAAGATATGCTGAAACCAACATAAAAATTCTGGACAGACACATAATACACGACACCTGACCCTCTTTGCCAATATCTTCTCGATGCATAATGACTCAAGTATACTATTTTGCCAAACACTTTATAGACATTCTCAATATATTTTGAAAGTATAAAAAAAGTGAGGGTCTACTCTCCAAATTTAAATGCATTATGCAAGTACTACAAGTACTATAACCATTATAATGACATATTAATCTCCGAGGGTAATTTTGTAATTGCTTGAAGAATGATTCTACAAGTTTTACAATTGTACAATATAGAATGACAATAATGGTTCTTATTGGTCCAATTTTATCAAACTCATTTTGTATTCTATTAGTCATCAGCTGTGATTTATTTTTGAAGAGGTTTGATCACTTAGACGCATTCAAATATAAAGAACAAAATTTGATGTATGTGTTTAATTTTGGATGATGTAAAGTTTTAATTAATTTATCGTGTGGTTCTTGAGATATTTAAAATAGAAAAAGCTCTATTTTCGGTATATATAGATATACTGTATACGTAAATATGAACAAGTTTAAAGTTTGAGTATTTTTTGTTTCCGTAAGGTAAATTTTCATGATGTGTTTGTCTTAACTTCAACTTTTCTTATATGTTTACTAATTAATTTTTGAACTTAAAGTATTGGAATTTTCTTTACTAGGTATTTAACTTATGAATATTAATATTTCATGATTATGATGATCGAACCAACTTAATGCTACGAATTTCAATACGGTGCACAATGGTCAAAAAGGGGAGCTGTCGAGGTTAAATTAATGTTAAACACTGACTATCATCCGTTTTTTTCGACGCGGTTCAATGCATAAACTGGATTTAACTTTGCTATTAGCCAATCAGACACTTGTATTTTAAAGATAAACGGAGTTTATGCATTGCAGTGCGTTGAAGAAAACGGGTTTATGTCCATCTTAATTTTATAAAACAAGAGAATTATGATTACGAAATGATTGTTTCCTCACTGAAAAAATCCTGAACGATACATTTTATTTGCTATTTCAGTGGAAAAGAGAGTTGGAATTTTAAAGCCACAAGGTTCTTTAGAGCGTAGTCGCGATTCAATCACATGTGAAGCAATGGAAGGCAGTAACCTGGAAATGAATTCAACCTTGACAAGTCGTAAGCCAAGACAAAATATTGCAATGCAGGCCATAATGCGTCGTGCGGAAACCGAGCAGAAGCAAGTTACATTCAAAAATGTTTCCCCTGTGATAATGGATGAGAACATAAATAAGCAAAAATTAGATTCCACATCTCCAACGAGAATAGGAATACGTGAAGGGCGTACAAACATTCAGAGCGGTGGTTTATCCTCGCCTGTATTAAATGGTGCATCTACCATGAATTTCCCGGTAGGCGTACAAGTTCGACCTTCCTTAATGCAAAACCAATTGAGTACTCTGCAAGCTCAAACAATACCAATGCACCAGAATCAGTCGATGTCAGTGAAGTTGCCCATTAATATACCTCAACCATCCCAGATAACTGAATTTGCTGAAACGACAACGGCGTCCGTATGTGAGCAGCAGCGCCCTGAGGTAACGCAATTTGGACAACAGGGACAGCAAGGTTTAGTCCAGGCTTCATATCAGCCCCAGACATTTAATGTGCAGAACCCACAGTTCAGCAAGAACTTTATGAATACTCGTGTACCGAGCATAACAGCACTATATTCTATGCCTGTTAGTAGTGTCGGAGTCCTTTCCACAACTTCACAAAACGTGGGGCTGCAACCGAACATATTGCAGAATATGCAACAAAGTTTACAGCAGAATATTCAACAAAATCTTAATCCAGCAAAATCGTTACATCAAAGAATGAATCAAAGCATTTCACAAAGCTCTGTACTACACCAGGGAATTAGATTGAGTCCATCTAGTCAAATTGTATCAGGGGTGTCACACACTATTGGAACACAGCACAAACCACCCGCGCCTTTGCAACAACCACAAAACATGGAAACACACACACATCAGGTGCAAGGTGTAATGCAAAATAACATTATCAGATCAAATGGTGTGATCGTGCAAAGTCAATGTCCAAATACTTCGGCACCACCACATGGCGCAAGCAGCATGACGAACCTGCCCAATTATCAGAAGAATTTTCAACAAGTTTCTATGAGCAATGTTCCTAATAGATCCATGAGTCCCACTAACACGTCGAACTTCCAATTTAATTTCAGCACGAATTTTGGACAAAATACTTATGGTCCTATCTATCACAAGCAAATATCGCCAATTGCATATGACAAGAGTTCAAGCCAATTTAGTTTTCGAACACAAGGTGGACCAAGCAAAGCTCAGCAGACTACAAGCAACACTTATCCCATGTTTCGTAATTATGAAACTAAAGATTTCAATCTGTGGAAGGATACTCAACCGCCACAACCACCTGTTGCGTGGTGGGGCTCGACGAGTGCAACACAAATGCATACCAAGGATACAATTGGCGTGGACTCTTTCCAGAATTGGGGAACTTCATTAGCTCCTAGCAATATGATTGGTAAAGTACCTTTGACATCTGGAAGCAACTACCAACAAAATCCATTGCAGAACAGACAGTGTACAGGAAGTACCTTCGACGATACTAGATCTTTCGAAGTAAGCTCTGTATTTTAGTGTATAATTTCAATAATAAACAAAGATATTGTCTATATATTCATCTTAAATGAATTTCATCCGTTTTATATTTCAGTTGGACCAAAACCAGCCACAATCTCCCGGAACAAGCAATACTTATTCGCTATTCAGTGGTAACAGCTGGAGTTCAACTTCACAAGTATCAAACCCATCAAAGGAGGAACAAGCAAAGAGAAGACTTAGTCAACAATCATTGTGGTCAGGTCCTGGACCTTCTCCACTTGAACGTCTTCTAGAACAACAGAAATCACTGCGCGAAGGGGGAACTTGAAGCACAATACAATAGATGTTGACAAGACAACATGAGGGAAATTATGTTTGGGAATATGTGGACCCTTTGGCACCTACGCAAGCCCAGAGTGACAGTTAATCAGGCACTGAAAAAATATAAATAAACGCGCTCAGAAATACAGGAAAAGAAAGAGAAAAAGAGCATATAATTACGTATTGTATCTTGCCGTTTTGGAACTTGAAAAAGAAAGCGAGAATTGATACATGCAAGTTCATTCGGTAAATAGAGACAACGTATCATTGTTAACTGAGCTGATCAGTAGAAATACATTTTGTAAGGACTTCGGTAGTTTTAGCAAAATGTACGTACATTTGCACATATACATTATGTGCGTATATAATTTGCTATACACCTGCTGCGAAAATTTACTCGGAAGTACAAGCTGCGAATAATACTTCGAAATTTTCAATGCGGTATAGAATTCATTTAAGCATCGATTAATAAACACACAAATATGGGAAGAAAAATGTAGGAATAGATTTTGTCCAAAGTGCTATTACCCTTTAATGGTAAATTTAAAGAAGAAACCAAACGAAAGCAAACTTATAATACTACTGATGACGTATCGTATAAAAGTTGATGGGGTTAAGACGGCAAATGACTTCGTAAGGTGAGAGAACGAAATTGTTCATGAAAAGAACTGTCGTTGAAATTCGTTACACTTTAATAAGCTTGGTTTGTGTAGAAAAACTTTTTTTTTACTCGTTCATGGTTGCTGCACTGTTTATTTTGTTGATCTTATATCTCGACCATTCTAGATGCTGATCACTGTATTTTACAAAATTGAAAAAATATGTAAGATAAAATTACAATCAAATAGATGCTTGAACTTTCATTTACTTCAAAACTGTGTTCATAACATAACTATGAAACAACTATGTGCTTTATGATGATTTTGAAGAAATTGTAAAGATGGTTGAAAAATCTCTACTAATAGTCTTCGCTCATAACTGATTCGCTTTAAATTTTAACTCACAATCCTAAGACTATACTAGAATTTTGTTAAACTTAAATCAAATATTGTGCCCTACAAAATATCATGAATAACTAAATTTTTTAACATAATGATAAAACATTTGGAAACCGATTACATATTTCTCTAAAAGTACGGATTAAAGGTTTGTTTAATTGACTTATCCTTCCTTTGTTATACTTAATGAGCGACGGGTAGTGCAACAGTATAATTATTATATTTAGTATAGCGAAGTTACATGAGACATTGAATCACTTGCAACTATATTATGTTAATCTGTTACGTCCTATGCGTGAGCGACCGTATGCGGGAGCATCAGGGAGCTAGCATAGGTGTTGAGATCAAAGATCACGTAAAAGGTATTGGGTTCTTGCCACTTTAAGGTGCTAAAGCACGCCT
>JARQTI010000004.1:0-84719 GCA_030142655.1 Trachelus tabidus
ACCTAATTTATTAATATTTCAATTTGAACGTAATTTATTTTCGATATTCTACAACTTCAATTCAATTTTTATCTACTTCGTATATTCAATTTTATACTTTGAATAAACTTTGAAAGTAAATCAAGATTGAATAATATTTAGTAAAAATTGAAGCGCTGCACGGGCTTCAAGTTAACACTGCACTTTCTTAAAAATGTTTTAAAAATGTTTCAACGATAGGCTTTTTCAATAGTTCTTGAGAAGTTGTATAGTTACCGGTCTCGTTCTATGGGTTGCTTTTGGAACGAGCGGTGAGCAGCGGAGAACCTCTGCCCGCCAAGCTACGCGTTCTTCTTCACGTTTAGCTCGGCTACGACGGGTTTCGCATTGTCGACGGAGGCGATGATCATAAAGTTCTACTCGCAGTCTCGCCGCTACGATTTAGCGCCATGATTTTGGTATCGCCTAAAACCATGACGTTGTGAAAGAACCTGAGTAGTTTGGGCAGTCGTCTTGAAAAACTAAATATTTGTTTCTAATTTGAAAGGGGATATTCTTTGCTTGCGATGGATATTGGTGAATTACTGTCGTACAAGGTAAATTAATTCCAGTGTCTTAATAAGAACTGTCATGGTGAAATACAAAGGGGAATGATTTAATAAATATATGCATTAAATGTATAAAGCTGACTAAAAAAATTGCAGTCACTTGCTTATTATAACCTTTCATATTATATTTTTGTTTGATTTATTCAAATATTTGCTTATCCCCATTTTTTACATACCGTTCTTCTTACTACCAGCCGCCAAATACTCCAAAACGTCCTGTACCAGGAGAAGAGGATGATGAAGATGAATGGGAGAATACAAAGAAGTCCAAAAAAGTAATCAAAACTCCATATCATCCACGACAGAGGCAACCCCGAGAAGTTGAACTGACTCCTGTGAGAAGCAACGAGCCTCCAACACCAATTCGTGCTGCATTGCCTGTACCAGCGAATGATATTGTGGAGCCACAGCTGACTGAAAAAGAAAAACAAGACATATTAAAATATGTAGAGACAGAGGCACCTGAAGTAGAGGCTCTGGATGAAGCTACACTAAAGAGAATGGTGCTACTGTTTGAGAAAAGAGCCCTTAGGAATCAGGAAATGAGAGTTAAATTTCCTGATCAACCAGAAAAGTACGGATTTATATAGAAAACTGTGAATTTATATGACAAGTATTATATTCTTTTTTAATCAAACAGGTTTATGGAATCTGAAGTAGAATTACATGAAACTCTACAAGAGCTTCACGTAGTCGCCACCAATCCAGATCTTTATCCTCTAATGGTAGAATTAGGAGCTGTACCGTCACTCTTAGAATTACTGTCACATGAGAATACTGATGTGGCTGTGGGGGTAGTTGATCTTCTACAAGAACTGACTGATGTAGACATTCTCCATGAGAGCCAAGAAGGTGCAGACTCACTGATAGATGCATTGCTAGAGCAGCAAGTGTGTGCCTTGCTTGTACAAAATTTAGAAAGACTAGATGAGACTGTCAAAGAAGAAAGTGACGGTGTCTTTAATACCCTAGGTATACAATCCTTATACCGTAACTTAAAAAATATTTTCTCAAAGCTGCCTCCGCAAATGATCAAATTCAATTTTTCACATTTTTAGCTATTTTCGAAAATCTTTTGGAATTTAGACCAGAACTCTGTAGTGACGCAGGTAAACAGGGTCTCATGCAATGGCTGCTTAGAAGAATAAAAGCCAAAATGCCTTTCGACGCCAATAAATTATACGCCAGCGAGTTACTCTCAATACTTTTACAAGAAACGCCAGAAAACCATTTATTAATGGGTGACCTGGATGGTATCGATGTGTTACTCCAACAGTTAGCTGTATGTATAATCTTATAAAGTACATGCTTATGAATATTCCACGATCTTATTAAAAATTGTATTCCTTTCAGTATTACAAAAGACATGACCCACAAACAGCAGAAGAACAAGAGATGATGGAGAACCTATTCAACGTCCTGTGCTCAAGTTTAATGGCTACTGTAAACAGAGAGCGATTTCTACGTGGAGAAGGACTTCAATTAATGAATTTGATGTTACGCGAAAAGAAAATGTCACGAAACGGATCCCTCAAAGTATATATTCTCCTTACTCCTGATAATCCATAAAATTATTAAAGACTCATAAGTTTCCTTATCATAATACATTAACAGGTCCTGGACCACGCTATGAACGGTCCCGACGGCAGAGACAACTGCAGCAAGTTCGTAGACATCCTAGGACTCCGTACAATCTTCCCACTGTTCATGAAGACCCCAACGAAGAACAGGAAGAGGATGCTCACTGCTGAACAACACGAAGAACATGTAGTGTCAATCATTGCCAGTATGCTAAGAAATTGCAAAGGTCAGCAGCGACAGAGGTTGTTGAGTAAGTTCACGGAAAACGACTACGAGAAGGTCGATCGTCTCATGGAACTACACTTTAAGTATCTGGAGAAGGTTGAGGAAGTGGAGAAGAACGCCAAGGACGAAGAGGACGAGGAGGAGTCTTATCTAAGAAGATTAGATGGCGGATTATTCACGTTACAGCTCGTAGATTATGTGCTCCTGGAGGCGTGCACTGGGTGTCCACCTGCGGTTAAGCAAAGAGTCACTAGGATCTTGGCACAGAGAAGAGCATCTTTAAAGACTATAAGGCATATAATGAGAGGTGAGTTTAAATTATTAAAAATTGATTATTACTTATATTGGATATATAAAAAATCTATACTTCACCCTGCAGAATATGCAGGAAATCTTGGCGATGCTGGCGACACTGAATGGAGGGAGGCAGAACAGCAACACATACTTCAGTTGATAGATAAATTTTGATAGTATCAATTATCCTTATCGTTATCAGACAAGCATAACGACCTTTTCATTTGGTATACTAAAATGATATCACAATTGCCAATTTGATATCAAAATATTAATCGGATACAAAAATAGATCCATGATACATTCTCAAGCCCCATAATCTTCCTTAATCTCGAAAACACTGTGACGTCATTTCCTGTAATACTCTGCATCCTCACACAGACTACAAAATGATCAAACAAATATTTATAAATAAATATGCATTACTTTTAAACACGATTTCAGGCTTTACGAGTCTCAATCGCCCAATCCCGTTTGTCTTTTATTTCGTAAACTCAGTTACACATATCAGTCAGTCGCGACTCGCGTGAATAATCGAATTTCGAATAAATCAATCACTAACCAAAAAAGCTGTCATCGTGACGTATAGATATACATTCGTTTACGAAACTATAATCAAACCAAATCTCGTTATGCGTTTACACAATTCTCACATCAGTTAAACTCCTAGTGATCCAACTAAATAAGCAAATGAAATGGACAGAGCAGAGCTAGAAAAACATCATCTACACGAAGAGGAATGTCAATCCTGAGCAAGCTCATCAAGATTCTACGAGACACAATAAGGCCATTTGAATCTGAAGATATAGTATACGAGATTCAAAAAATAATAGATGACCTACGACCCATAGGATATCGTGTGACCTATGCGCATTACGGAAAACCTAATACAGGTCTCTACGAAAAATTCACGATAAGTAACAATGACATGAAGTACGTGGAAGAGCTGTACGAAAGTAGCAGCAAGATTTATTATCAAAAGTGTCTAACAAATTTGGAACTGACAGTATACCAGGCAAGTAAAGTAGCCATCAAATTCTAAGTACCAAAGATCAACTAAGTGTTTCTGTCTTCTACTAAGCAACTATCAACTAAGCTCTTTAACGTGAACATAAAAACTTTATTATCAATTAAATGAAATCAATCAGTTCACGAGCTTCTCTCTACCTGAAAGCTTGAAAGAACAAGAGAAAAAAGCTCAATTGTCGCAAAACTACTAATTAGTACAAAGTAATGTATATACCATCTACATTTAATATCAACCCACGATTATTCTCGTCGCTAAGTGGCAAAGTACTAGTCCAGAGTACCTCTATATAATAAAAGCTCAGATAAACCTATATACCGCAGAAGCTTCCACGTCGCCATAACTACGCAGCGTAACCGCGCATGTCCGTCTACCAATCAGACACAGTCCGTTCTATATGGAACGACGATATCAGTACGTAGGTTCCCTCGAAGGGAAGAATTTCTACCAGGAAGGCGTTACAGTGTCTACCAACGGCCATACCTGGTGAACGCGAGACTATACGTCATCCAGGCTAGTAAAAGAGTGAACGATTAAGAAAGCTGATCCGCGAGAGTTTACCGTGTAAATAATATATAATAAGATAACGTTTCGTACGGGTCAATGTACTTAATGCTACGAAATCGATCCGGTATCGGCGTCCCGCGAAATATCGGAGGAATCGATGGGTCTTGCGATAACCAGGAGGTGGCGCCTGTAACGGAGCAACCCGTCGTACACTCAGCGACTGGGAGAGCATAGTGAAAGTGCCAGTTAGCTGTTAAGCTGTGCCAATAGGAGAGCTTTCACGTAGCTTGTTTCATTGGCGTGAACACCAGGAGGCGATCAGTTGGTTGCAAGCTCCCAGGAGACGAGGTCTTCGTGCCTTCTGGTTTACTGCGGTTCTGTCACTTTGAGGCTTACCCCTTTTGGTGCGGTTTTGACGTATCCTCGACAAGGTTATCCTGCGAGCTTTTACTCGAACAATATCGTCTTGCTCTCGTAGATGCTTTGGGCTTAATAAAAATCGATATTCCCGCGCTGCCTTGCCTTTATAAGCACCGTAACGGCGCATCTTTTCTCTGGGGTTTGTGTACTCGCTGTCCAGGTGCTTCGCATGGGGATGACGGAGAGCTTGCGATTTTTGAAGTGCAAGCACAGGTGCAGCTAGCGTCGGGTAAGTTATCTAAATGTGACAACAGGATGATTGTGATTATTCGACGGTTATCAGAGGAGAATTTTGGGATTGCACGGATAAAGGATTCCGGTCAGAGCTTTCTTTTCTAATTGCGAGAACGCAAAATCTTCACGTGATTTTTACTACTGCTTCTGTACTGTCTCTTTGTTGTATTCGCGCTTGTCTCACCTGGATTAAACTGGGCCACGAGCTGGAGCGTACGTATGTTGTGTACATGGTCTTTGGTAGAGACACGTGTTCATTTTCCTTTTTTTTCTTGAGAGATTCCATTTCTATACCTATTTTGAAATCACCTAAGAAATTCTTTAGTATCAATTCAATTTTTTTATTTGATTATTCTGCTTTGAGTGTCATATGACCCACGTGACTTCGATTATGGTATCAATGATAGTCTGCAGACGTGTTTCTATTCCGTGTATGGCTCTAGGATATACCAGTGATCTACGAGCCTGGGTCACATTTTGAGCGTCGTCAACAACATCAGAATCTCCATTCCAAATGAATGAGCGCCAAGTCGCTCGTAAAGAGTAAAGCCAATAGAAACAACTGGAAGTCACAAAGCATAGAATTTCTACGTTCCTAAAAGGTTAGCGTGTGTGGATTTTATATAGATATTAATAATGATACAGAAAATACTAGAACCACGTGTCAATATAAATATCATGTAACCTCGCCATTAATTTCATCGGAAATTCCTCCTCTTTGTATAATTTCTTCATAATTACTTAGCAGAGCTGGTTATTCAAATTAACCCCAAGAATATAAAATCCTGGTACAACCGTCCTTGAAAGATTTAAATTTTGTCATGTAAATTTTTTTGTATATTATTTTCTATAATTTTAGCGATAACAAAGATCTTCTTGTTTAAATAGAGACTGTGACAGTACAGTACTAGTGTTACACATTATACTAAAATCTGTAGTTCTGCATAGTATATATCAATGTACTATATTCTTATACATTATAGATCAGATCCAAGTACTATAGTATATGCTTACTAGTATCAACGATGCACCGCTGTGTCAGTATATATAGTGTCCATGTCTGAAATACGCTTCCACGCACGCACTCTGTCAGGTTGCCAACTTCCAGTCGACGAATCCCTGAAGTCAGAACCGTAGGGCAGAGGTCAGTATACTGCGGTAGCCATTGCCGATCCACTAGGCTAAATTTGCTCGGTATTCCTTCTGCGAAGTAACGTCGGAATGACGTTACTATGCTAGTGCTTTACCCAGACATTTCCAGGAGATGACGTAGGAATGTTTCTCTCACCCTATTTTCACGTCTTCGCACATTCAACAGAGCCGTACATTCTTTATTCATGTTGATCAATTTCCAGCAGGAATTGACAATGGATATTCTTCCTCTGGCTTGGTATTTCCTGGTGACATTCTTCTAGGAAAAGGTTGCCCTAATGTCAACCTCATTCCTTCCAGCTAGACCTGGTGAACAGAGTTTAAGAAATATGCTGATTATAGCTACTAGGTTATATATATGTAATACAGAAATATGCGAACCATTATCGATCAAACTGTCCTACATTTTCCATTTCCAGATAGTTGCTCCCCCCCTCACTCTCTCTCTCTCTCTCTCTCTGTCTCTCTTGTGTAACTATAAATTGTCTTGGAAGATATTGTTTATAGACTAATAGCGCTCTCTGGCGGCTATCGATTGAACCATAACAGCTATCAGACAGTTAAAAGTACTATACATAATTGTTAATCTGCATTAATTGTTTTCCATCTAATAAATTTCTTTTCCTTAAGAGATTTCGTGTCCAGAGCTCTGCGTGTCGTATCAGGGTAGCATGGACAAATCTATTGGATAGTTTCCAAGACCTCGTCAACCTGAAAATCCCATCCAGCACTCTGAACTCTACTCGAGGCTCGAGTGGCGGCAAAACGCTGACAGTACTACTCCAGAGAAAGGTGTAGACCTAGGAGCAGTGAGCGCTAGGCAAGTAAGCTAGGTTAGCAAGGGCTGGAGCTGTCTTTCTGGTATAAATAAGTTTTTTATGACAGACCAAGCTTTCCAGTTTTTTAGGTCACGCCCTCCATTTTCGGAATCTATGTAAAGAGACCGAAGATCTGTAGAGCAGTATTGATTTTTTTTCAAAATTCCCATCGACGATAAAAACATCGATTAAATCAGATAAGAGGTCTTCATCCGGCAGATTTTAGTCTGAAAAACAAATTTTGATAAATTTCTTATCAGCTGACTCAATTCGAGACGCTTCACGGCAAAATTGTTCTTACGACTGAGTAAATTTCCCTTAGGCACAACGGTAGACGTTATGATCCTTGGGAAGGAGAGTGTTTTGGTGGCGGCGGCCGGCGTCGCGACGTCCGCATCGATCCGTTCACTCTCACTGGTGCTCATGGCCCAGACCTCCCTCTTTCAACCTTAACACATTAAACCTTCATACAACTTTCTTTTTGGCTGATTTCTCAAATCCACAAAAAAACTTTTTTCACCGTACCTCTGACCTTTCTGCGCTGTTCAATTTTTCCACAAGACTCATTTCTCTTGGTTGGCAGTACTTGGCTTTAATCGACTATATGCAAGACCAACTCAGGTATACCGTTTGGTTGAGCTAGTAGTACCAGACCTGAAAAAAAAAGAACATGGGTACCACTTACAATTAGTAACCCCTTACAGAAGTTAGTTAAATTGAAAGGAAAAGAAAAACCGTTATAATAGCTCAAGCAGAAAAAAGAGGTTAAAATAATGACCCACCTTTTTATTATTTTCTTGACCTTGATCGAAGTAGCCACATAAAAGAGAAGCATTAGGGGTATTGAAATTCCAAATTTCTTGCACCCTATTGCTATCAATAACTCTCGGGTATATCTATTACTAGATGATCAGCACTTAAGCCACACCTTACCTCAGCGACCTGACCCAGAATCGAATCATGGGTGCGCCCATCTTCAGTCAAGTATCCGCAGTAGTATTTAACGTCTATTAATTAACGAAAGCATTGATGACTATGGGTATCGGAAGACATCAAAGAATCCAATGAAATTATATATACGAAACCGGTACGATAACCCAAACAGAAAAGAAAAATGTAAATTCCAAATATTCCCAGTACAACGTTACTCTCATGACATTCACTAAAAATATCTTTGCCTCTGGCGAATTATCAAGAAAAACTGGACTCTAGTTAACGTCTTCTCTTTCAGTTTCAAAAAGATTCACGTGTACAGTGATTCCTAGTCACGTGTCTAATTAGGCACTAACCTAAGGCTATCGCTACTACAGTAGCAAATTAGTGGATGGTCAGACAAGAATATCTATTGCTACGTAAACGGGATCCCCAGCTGATAAAGGAAATATATCATAGCAAGATTTTCTCTCATTGGTTCCTTAATGTTCTTCTCTCTTGCTCTCTTTCTCTCTCACACTAGTCAGGGATGCGGCATCGAAGAAGTTTGAAGTTTTCATTGCCTCCATTCTATTCCCACTGGCAATGGGTTCCCGCCGGCTTCGTGCCACGCGGTCTCATTGCCAAATATGGCTGGCTGCGGTATTCTTAGCCGAGCGAATACGAACGACACTGGCCGAAGTCACCCGAGTGAACCGACACCAGGAGCACCAACCACGGTAGAATTTCTCTATTCCGAATTTCCCTGAGGATGATCTCGCTCGTGGCTCTCTTTATCCATCCTCTTCCTCTCCCACCTCGCAGAAGACCCTTGTCACCCTGAAACAAGTCAAATTATCAGACTTCCTACAATATTCCTGTAAAGTTCATATAATAAAAAATAAAACATACAAAATGAGAACCTCAACATAAAGTACATGCCCTATCGGGACGATAGCGGAGTTTTAACACCAATTAGGCGATAATTAATTGATCGCCGGAGTAACTAACGAGGTTATTAAGGTCAACCCTAAGCGTACAGGGTTCCTGGCTGTAGACACACATTACATATACCCACGGGAAGCGCATCCAGGAAATTGCGAAAGCTCATAGAAAATATGTTCCTCAGTCTAAAGCAGAAAGGTAACACGACCTCATTGTACACAGATTATTCTAATACTATGCTCGAAGGATCATTTTTATATTTTCTTCTAGACAGTGTCCCAGGCGACATCTAGGATCATGTGAGACAACTAACTGTAATAGAATAAAGTCACTGTACCTAATTACTATTAATTATGTACATAATTAATAATAATTTTTTCCTTTTCAATCATCCCCAACCTACAGTATCTCTACACGCACTTTATCGTAAACACTTGTACTGCCATTAACAAAATTTATATCCAATCACTGAACATTACAGGTAAACGTTAATCAAGCAATCCTTGCACAATCTTTTTACACCCACATACAATAAGCAATGCCCACGCTTTAGGCTCGTGCAATAATACAAATTCTCTTACAAAATACTTAAAGATACAGTAGGCAGATGTCAGTTCCATCATACATAGCGAAGCTCTCTTTGTATTCTAATATCTTATTTGTAACTGACTCCTATCCTATCTTTATCCTAGTATGCCACAAAAGATATACAATCGTGTAATCGACTGTCAAGTAAAGAGAGCTTTACAATTTACTCTGTCTAAAAAATCAGTTTATCCTCATATGCATATAAGAACAGCAATTATTAGCGACCTGAATTTCCAGTCGTGTATACGTTTCACTGGCGTAGGTGTACGTAAAGATAAAAATGACTTTCTGATCACCGTTACACTTTAACGTGTCTTTCCTTAAAGTATCAGCATATAATATGTATATGTATATGTATACCTATCATTATCATTATCATATGCACGTTTTCTATGCGTATCTAACATGCAATACGTATATATACAGCATAGCGTAGACAGTGGGTAGATCTAGGAAGGAAAGGAGTTGTAGGTATTCGCCCACGTTAAATCACCGTCCCAAAACTGAGAAGGTTGCGACGAGTTGAGTACTGCACGTTGAATGTATGATGTGAAGTTATCTTCTATCCGAATAAAAAAAAGGCTGCACTTGTTGCTGTAATATAAACTATGATTAGAAGCATGTAAGACTCTAGCTTTGAATGTGCAATTTAGAAACTGATTATCAACGTTCATAATCACCTTAATGCTTGGAAGTGAACAGATGAAACGTAAATGATATTTCAAACTTAAAATCTCAACGACCCACGGTATTTTCTACCTACGATTTTTCTTTGCTTTAAAATTCAATACGATACTGGACACTGTTATCGGTTCTCATTTACACCACGCTGTATATTCGTTGGCCATGAACGCTGGTCTACAGAGAAGACCTCTACGTCTGTCTCTATGGCGTCTGACAGCCCACACTTATTTTAACGCTTCCTCGCGAATCGAATCGTCGACCTAACCTGTTCAGTTTTCTTATGCCAATGTGGGTAGAACAGTGTTCCAGGATGGTACGATCCTTTCAAACTTTTGTGCTGACTTTGACTATTGTACCAAGTTTCATCTACTTACGAATAAAATAGTCTTATTCCACTGTGGTTCCTGATAAGGTTTTGGTTTTAAAATTAAAGCGATACCTAATTTCACTCTGACAACCCAAAGTTGGTGGCAGATCAATACAGATTTTGGAATTCGCTCTGTGGAATATTAATGGATCGTAACGGGCTAACTAGAGATATTCTTGGCATTACGAAAACGTATTTACGCTCCTCGCCACGCCTTATCATAAACCAACGGGATTCGTAAAGAATTTATATATACGTGTGGTACATACGCTGTTCATTATACAATACGTAAGAAAGTCTACTATACACACACGCTCAATTTGATAAGACTTTATAGAGATCCTCGTGTAGATAATACTTCCAGTTCCGGTGCTAATTATCCGTCAGATAATTAACAAACGATTAGCCTGTACCAGGCGGTTTCTAGGTTAGCACAATACAATCCCAAGGTAGCTATAGTAATTTCACGGCGAGCACCATGTATAGGTTAATTCACGTGGACTGTTTGATCCTCATTACGTATAAAATAACTCAAACGTGATTTGAATGCAAACGTAAGCGAGCAACTGTCCAGTTTGAAATTCGTACGACCCAAGGATAAATCGGCGCCAAAGACTTGCAGACGGCCGAATAGCGTCGTGTTCTATAGCTCTCGAAGTATTCTCCATGCTTTTGGAATGTTCAGATAGATTAATCAACGCCACCACCAGAAATCATTCAAGAAGTGTCGTTCCTTTCTTTGAGAGACATTTGAAACGTCTGTATACCCGATCTATAAATAATAGCTGTCACCAGGATACCTACTCGTTCCAGAGAATATCCAGTGAGCCTAAAAACAATAAGGTTAATTCCAACCACGTTCTACCGAAGTCATTGAGAAATGCTTGTTACATTGATATAAATTACATAGATTTGTCTTCGGTGTGTTACCCGTTTAGAAAATAGTCGAATACCGGAAATCCTTGAACGGAAACTCGTCACCGCTGAGCGGTTCAAATACTTTTTCCATCGACTGTCTGTTTTTATCTATCAACGTGTCTGTACCTGGTGTCGACCTCGTAGTATCCACAACACGAGCGTACTCGTGACGCGATTCGATCGCCATTAGTGGGAAAGTCTATTGAGCAGCCTGGTAGGAGGATGCGATGGAGATCAGCTTTCCAGGATGAAACCTACAAGAAAACAAACAATCCATTAGATTGCTCTTATCAAACGGTATGGTTATCGAGTGGTAAGCAGACGAATTTTAAGATTCATTAAGGTGGCACTAGGGTCAAGGCTAAATAAAAAATTTTGAAACAGGATAAATCTCTCACCGAGCCGCTACTTACTACGTTGATGGCGTTGTGATAAAAGAAGGGAAGACACTGGGAAGAAGGGTGACAGTCTGAGCATCTAGCTACTTCCGGTTTGACTAGCAACCGACCCTTTTTCTTGGTACAGACGTCACACTCGCGAGTTAATATTAGCCGGTGCGGTAGACCGCAAGGAGAATAGGGGACGAGCTGAAGGAGTATCTTAGTACCTACGTAGATACCTGGAGGTCTAAGCAAAGCAGTGCTCACCAGCCCTTATCCGATTGCGCATGCGCAATGAAGGTACTGGGTACCTTGGAACGTACCTATGTATACAAATATGCATACGGTGTACGTACGTTTCTATAGTAATTTCCTAATGCAGATTATGCGGTCATACACAATAGTAACGTGGACTTATGTGGTACTTGCTAACAATAAGACACGACCGCGTCTAAGGAAGCCATTTCAGTGCGATTACGGAATATTGCGGTCAGAAGTTGAGTTTAATCGAATTAAGCGCCGTGAAGAGTGTAGACGGAGTATAGTGCAACTATGTGGAACGTGAACAGCAGAGAACAGTAGCTAAGAGAAGTCCTAGGTATACGCATAGAATAAAAAACAAGTAAGACACGCCGTG
This sequence comes from Trachelus tabidus, assembly GCA_030142655.1. Lineage (NCBI taxonomy): Eukaryota > Metazoa > Arthropoda > Insecta > Hymenoptera > Cephidae > Trachelus > Trachelus tabidus. The sequence continues at coordinate 12,277 of JARQTI010000004.1, forward strand.
CATAATAATGTGAGTTAAGTAGTAGGCAGGCCACTTTGAAGAAAAGTTCAGGATGCTTGCTTGGACGATTTAAACGAATCGTGGTCTAATTAGAGGACAACAGTCATAAATATTCCAATGGGATGAAACTTATGCTTATCCAGCTTCTTTTCTTGGCACGTATTCTTCCTAGTGTAACTGCACTCGATTCCTGAGTTAAGAAAACATGGCCGGCTCTTCTACTGCATCGAATCTCGATACGGCATCTACTGTAAGAAGCACATGCTTGTACAGTATCTTGCTATTGTTAGAATATGGACTACAAAGGGCTGGATGGTGGCAGTGGAACGCCATGACAATACACGCCGCTTGATAAGCGGTTTCTCTTTCTATTTTTAAATATACCATCCGTTACACTAGCCGCCACCGACGAGCTTGCGAACTGAGCAAGAAAGCTTGCTGATCGAAGGCCTCTTTGTATTAGCTGCATACCATTCATAGTGTTCGTGCACTGTCTATGCTCAAGAATAGAACTGCAAGGGAGCATCTGTAGGGAGATTTGGAAAGGATGAATTTACAGTTAAAATTATGGACTGTTATGAATCATGTATAACTGTACTGTAATGATATTATTATCACTTGCAGAATACTCATGACTGATATCTATTTACTGAAATGATAGACTATTGTTGATTGCGTAACTGGCTCCAGAATTGAATCACATTATACAATAGTGATGGCGGTTAAGTATCGTCTGGATAATATGCTCGCACTAGGCAAGTTGATAACCTTTTAAGGAAGCTCTGATAACTGCAATGTGAATCGTTCCAAGACACTCAAACGTACCAGTGGCTTCTGCTTTTTTTTTCTTTTTCACTCTAGAATAAAACGAATGATTTAATCGCACTGTTATGGTGTGTAGGGAGCTTAAGGCTTATGTATTAGATATTCTACCCTGAGAGTTGCAGACGGGAAGAGTACATGGAACGGAAAGAATGAGAATAGCCAGCCCTCTCTTGCCAGTACTCGTACATTGGTGCGCGACAGGGATGTGTAAAAAAACGTAAGTCAGTCTTCTCGGCCAGAAATACATCTGGCTTGGTCGTCTGTGAGCTTCTTCGTTTTCTTCTTCTTCTTCTTTTTCATTTTGGTTCCTGACTGTTGGAACGACCGGAAAACCTTCACTTTACCTTTTCATTGAAGAAGTGACTCACTTTTAGGGAATCTTCCTCCCAGGCTGCAAAATAAGGATTGTTATTAAAAATTGAATGAAATCCAAAATATTAAAATTATTTCACAACCTTGACGTTGATGATCCGGTCAGTGTGGTTGGCCTGAAAAATATTGAAAAGTTCTGTCATCAAGAATTATTATGAGAAACAAGAATTTGATAAGGAAACTATTCCTTGATGGCGCCATGTATAATAGAACGGGTTATTTGGTACCAAGATATACGGTTATTAGTAAAGGTTAATCTGTTCATTATCAGTAAATAAATCTGCAAGACTGTTATCAATGGCAGAAAAATATTAAATCATTAAATTACCTATTGCCAGAAATTTTCTTGTTCAACATCAAACAATCAGAAAAACAACGAACTACTTATCAGTTACGATTCTCATTATTTCATACTCTTATCGGTACCACTGCTATTAGACAAATGGTCTCGTTCTTCTCAGATAAAAAGGAAGCAGACCGATTGAACATTTTGATGAGAAGTTATGGCAGAACTCAAGAGCCAGCCAAGACCATTCGCCACTAACACGCTAAACTGGCACGTGGGTAGAGGAACGTTGATCCAAAGAAATTAGCACTTGGATCAAATTTATCAGTTCAACAAGACCATAGGGGTAGACGCTAGTACAATTTGTTTATAGCCTAAAAAATGTCATTGAATTATTTAAGCAAATTTTTTTCATATATCTATGCACCAATCTATACTATTATCTCAATTCATAAGTGGCACAAACTCGAGCAGCGTCCCAGAAAGACTTGACTACGTTTACAATCGGATCTATATATATATATACACATATCACAAGCAGCATATGTCTACATATGTAGACTCCACATGCTTCTACACCAGCACGTATACTTTAACCATTGGTTAGAAGCATACAGGGTTCAGTCGAAGCCGCGCATTCGTGTGGCACGCATCGTGCGTTGCTGCGTGCGCTTTGTAGAACAAATTTTCACGATAGAATTATGCCCGTGGCCCCAGTACAGAATTAAAAATAATAGCGTGCACCACCCATAAGAAAATATATACACAAGGGATACAGTGCGCGAGTTCGTGAGAACGTACAAAAATTTCTGGAGTATACAAGTGACCACTGATAAAAGAATTCCTAGAGGAATTTGATTAAATAAAAAATTCAATTACATAAAGAAAAGGTGAGGACCGACATCTTCGTAGAAATATTTCATATCATCACTTACGATGGTACAAAAATTCTATAACAAAAAGTCTCTGTAACCCGTTCAAATTCTTCCTTCTATATTTTTCGCATGTTCAACTAGAAAAGTTAGGACCGCGTCGACTTTCGTTTCCGAGAAGCGGCTTATACTATTTAAGAGCGCCGGATCGGCTTAGGGCTTTGCATCACGTCTAATATTACAGGACGAACGAAAATAAACGCACTCTATCCAGCACGCACAAGCATCGTCAGACTGGGTACATCAGAATTTACTACAGAGTTCCCGTGGTACTTCGGACTAGCCATATAGATTAAATAGAAATAGATCGGTAAATATCTAATACAATAGGTATGTAAATTTACATCTATTTTACTTAACAATCTGCTTATCGTTAGCCTACGTAAATATATATACGTCTAGATATAGAATATATAGCGTGACTTAGAATATACAGGGTGCCCGAGAAGACTGAAACCTTAAGAAACCTAGTTGACGGTACCAGGGAGCTTCGTAGCACTCTGTCGTAAATTACACCGTTTATACAAGTATCGACGTTTGCTCAGTGCTATTTTTAAACAGGCTGTCTCGTATTCTAATGTAGTAAACCACAAACGCGACCGAGTTATGCGATACGCGATACGTTTACGCGATGAGAAACAAGAGGGACGAACCCATGTCGTTAGCTTATCATATATTTGCTTACTCCGAGGAAGAGAAAAGATTATACAGGCACGTCAAGGGATCATCCGTGGACATGCTGTACATACATGACGGTGCTACGGGTAATTTACTCTGGCCTGGTTCAATGCGGCTCATTTGTTAATTATGGCTCATTAAAAAGAGCGTCGAGGGATACGTTATTAGGTACTACTCTTATTTCACTTAAGGATAGTGTAAGTTATATTCTATAACTAATAGGGCAGTTAGAGCCGCTGTAATATACATGTGTGTGTATATATATAGTCTTTTCTTACAATGCATGTCAGCTGTCTATCTGTTGGACGATTGCGTGACCAAGATTACATTTTGGGTACCTCTAGCACGTAGTCAGTAGTACAGTGACAGTATACGTACGATAGTTGTGACGTTGGGTGAATAAGAAAGTTTGTGAATTCGACAGAAGGTACAAAGGAACAGTTAAGGTACTCCTATGGAATATTAATTAAGATCAGATTGATTAATTAATTTATACACGTCGGCTGAGTTTCGTGCGCGGTGCGATACCGGAATCCTTTCTCTGTTCAGTGCTGTTGTAACGATAAGGGTTCTTATTGTATTTCCTGATGGACTAATCAGGTGGTTTTGTTTCTTTTTTGTCTTTTCAGGATAGTCATCGTCAACAGCTGAGGCCTCTGATATCCTTGGGATCGTTCCAGGTCCTGTAATCACTTGGTCCGTGGCGAGTTTAAATGCCAGGATATCGGTAGTGTTCCGTGGGAGTTATCGAGCGATAAAGAGACCTAAAAAAAATGTAGAAACATGGCGCGTTAATTTTATCGTGCTGTCGAGCGCAGAGAGACATATTTTACGTTTGGTAGAGAAAAAAATAATTTTACGTGTACTCGGTAGATGGATGAAGGCCATCCATGGGGAGAAATTTGTGGGTTGAAAGTGATTGAGTTTTTGTTTGTTTGTTTAAATGTGAATGGTGCATCTAGTTTTGTTATAGTGGATTAATTGATAAAAGGGTATTAAATATTGGGAAGAGGATTGAGAAATAAAAGTGACGATCATGAGACCGGAGCACGGAAGAAGGTCGCATAAGGCGAGGAGATATCGTGAGGAACAATCAGAGCCAGGCCAGCTGGCCTGAGCTATGCCAGCCATTAGATCATCCTTGGATTCGCAGTTGGTGGGAGTTCCAGGTACGCCATCGTCAGGAAGAATCTGTGCCACGCGTAGGGACCTCTTCCTCTCGGCGACGGTCGATCCGCGTCCAGGTCGTGCCATACACTGTCCTGATCTGAATGCTTGTCTGGTGAACGAGGGTCGTGCCATTCCTGACGAGGTCGACTGTCAAGCTGTCCACTTTGGATACGCCATACCGGTGAACGTAGTGCCGCTAAGGGAACGTCCTGATCTTGCTGAGTTGGTCCTGGACTCGACGAGCGAGCTCAGCTCTGAGGCAGTAAGCTATCTCCTGGATCATCATCCCCAGTTGCGGCAACAGAGACAAATGGCGGCCACTGCCAAACACGATCTTCGCAGGAAGTTCACGGCTGATTCCTCTGGTGAGGAGGACATCGCAGCCATAGCTAAGCAGATCAGCGATCACGCAGAGGCTATATATCAGACGTGGAAGAGCAGAGGATTGGCTCCTACGGAAATACTTAATTGTCATAGCAATGCCACAGCTGCTGACAAATTTGGTACGGTATTGACGCCAACGTCGACGAACAAAGGATCACCCTCGGCGGTAGATATCTTGGCGCAAGCACCTAGTCTGGACAACAACAATCTGGAGAAGCTTGTTAACAATTTTGTAGTAGAGGACAAGGCGAGGATAGCCGCGTCGAGGCAAAAATCACCAGCGAAGAATCTACCATCTTCCATACAGTTTGCCTTACAGAAATTCGAAAGAAACACGCCCCAGTCTTCACCGGTGAAGACCCCGACGACGCCGGTGAAGCCTCAGGTGCAACCAAAGTCCCTGAACCTGACATCGCCTACCTCGACCTTTCCAAATAAACCATCTCAGATAGTAAAACCACAAGTCTCACCCAAGACCCCCGGTGCTCATCACAATGAGATATTCCTGGAGACGATAGAGACGACCTTCCCAGCTGATCTGACACCCTCGAAGATCGTTGTCCAGCAGAAGAGGCCGACGAGTTCAGTTATCTCCCCAGTGACGGTGGAAGCCAATTCCATGGCCTCGGGTCTGACAACGTGGCCCCTGAAAAACAAAATAGGTGAACCAAAGAAAAGCATTAAGAGTCCGCAGACCCCAGAACCGCGTACTCCAACAAAGGAGGAGAAGCACGCGACACTCCCTAATAAAAATTCCAATTCTACTGCATACATGGACGAGGTGGCGCGCGAGGAAGAGCGGTTGATAAACGCATTGAAAACCGGAGCCGTGATAATCGATGAACCACTGGAGAGTACGAGCAGTCCCATCAGTAAGCAGAAACCAGCCATAAAGAAAGAGAAGCCCAAGGTCGAGCCAGTGAAGCCTATAATCCTGAGCCACAACCACAGCATGGTGTCACCAGGAATAGCCAACAGTGCTGGTGGCGCAGAAGCAAAGTCTCTTACTAAGGATGACTTGTCCACCATGTCCATTGTGGATTATGCCAAGGTCCGTTATAGGGCTGCACAACAGAATCCAGTGACACAACAAAGATTAGAGGAGCACAGAAATTCTGGCAACTTCAATTCCACCGAACAATTGGTATCTACAACAAGAACAAAATTCGAACCTGAGACCAGCAAAGACAAAGAGTCTGGTAAGGATGAGCGTGACTTCACAACCTCTAGATGGGGACCCAGGATAAATTCACCAAGACCAAGATTGGAACAGGTCCCACATCCTGAGTTAACTACACAGCAGAGGCAGCATATTCGCGCAGCAGCAACTGGAACCGGAAACAACCCTGTCAGACCATTTCTTACAAGAGGTTCCGTGGCCGAGCGTGTCCTCATCTTCGAAAAGTGTCCAAGTGAGCTTCTTCTGGATAAACGTGGACCAAGACAACCCGCCATTAACACCTGGAGAACCGGTCACGAGGTGCAGAGTAAAGCTCAGGTAAGTCTGAAAGACAGAAGTCATACGTATAAATACATCATAGACATTGTATATTTATAAGACCAAGAAAAGTGACAAAGAGAAATACGCATCGAACCGAAGAAAACAAGAGTCTATATATCTACATATATGCATATATATAATTCTCAGCCTTTCATTGGAAATCTTCTTGGTTGTCTCTAGAATAGTATATGGCGAATATACACCACGTCTATGTATATATATTTATTCGGGGAAGCTATTGGTCCAGGTCCAAAATCTCAAGACGAAGAGGCCTCCGCTCGTTCTTTGTGTCTCATCGTTTTAACATCACAAAGAGAATTCAAAAGCTTCAGAAGGATTTACAAAAATCATTCCTATCCTGCACTGTCCGAGGACACGAATCTTGACATTTAAAATATCCACAAACAAACATAACGAACGAACATTCCTATAAAGATTCAGTCATTCTTCTCTACTTCGTATACCGCATCTATCATACATATCCATTACGATGACACCATATTAAAATCATACGTGGCCAATGGATATTAATTGCCTTGCTTATAATTAACCCCTAGAAAATTAACGAACAGACCATAGCAAATCCTATGAGCATTACCTTAAAAGCTACAGCGTACAAGGAGAGAGATCGTTAGTACAGCCGTCGGAATCTTTCATCATTGAAAGATCATGTCCATAAGTGATTAATCAAAAGCCAAGAATAACAAAGAGAAGAAAATCTATAGCTATACTTCTATCACTATCTTCTCAATATATAATAATCCTATGTGCGATAGCGTGACTCGTTATTGGTCTAGTGTAATAGAAAATATGGTGATAATATAACGTAGATAATACGTTTTGGCACAAACTGATACTGCGTATTCATCTGGCTGTGATCCAGACCGACTTATCCATCCGTGCATGAGATACGATTGCCATTGGTTCTTCATTAATCAGTATTTTATTTTGACGATGACTGCCAAAGACCTGTCGCGTGTCACTGAAAAATGGATGGTTGTGTTATTGGAAAAATTGACAGATATAAAATATCTAGGAAAGGTAATAGCTCACGCATATAAATTCCATACCTGGCTTTCTCCCTGCGGTGAAAACTTCACGTTTTCTAGATAACCAGTCAGTCGTTTATCTCATTCGCACGACCATAGCCATAAGTCATAGGTGTACACATACGTATGCATACACGTGTACTAGCAATTGCACAATAATTGAACAATGACGGAGTTACAGGCTTGGCAGTACTTACTTTGCTGTCCGGCAATTATTGTTATCGCATACCACTGGATAGATTCAGCTTCCTGAACATAAAAGTACAATTTTAAAATAACACAATTAAACTCTCCCAATGAAATTATATTGTGGGGAACTTTTAATTTGGTAAGATTATTTTTCGTGCGACACTGTGTACCTACTCGTTGGCGCCACAAACTATGTGTTCTTGTCAAACAAGGAAACTGGAATAATCTCAAGCTCTCCAGTTTCCGCCTGTATCCGTCTATATCGAGCGTGACGGAAGATCGTATCCTGACTTACTAACTGGACACGATTAGTCCCTAAAAAACGGTTCACAGGAGCCCATTAGCCAGACGTCCAATAAATAACGTACGATCCTGACATTAGATATCTGTCTGTGCATACGGTTTATTTTACCAGCATCCAGAACCGATCGGCAAGTCTACATCTACATCAGGATTGTCTTTCTTGTATAAATAACTAGATTACTTTTTTTATCTTGACTTATAATAAATATTATTCTTCGCCACCAAGCTAAGCCTAACAAATCTCTATGGCATAGTATTTATTTTATATAACTGTAAAATATCCTGTATAGGTATGCCATGTGCTTATTCTAGTTTTGCATAAAACTTCTAGTCGCAAATTCGCCTGTACCGTTACTCAGGAATTTATAAACATAGTCACCTACAGATTATACGTGTACAAGCTCAGATACAAAAGTACTACATGGGCAGTCGTATGCATACATATGTGCTGGATAATCCGACAACTGCATAGGGGAAGATATTTATGGATGCACCCAGTATAGAATCTCAGGCTTCTGTTACCTTTCAAGTAACGTCTCTCCCACGGCAGTGGTACCCGTTAACGCGCTATCAAAAGCGTGAATAAAGAAAGCACGGGAAGACATTAGAGTTGGCAATAGAAACACAAAGGATTTCCCTCCCAGTTGGGATAACGAAACCACGTGTACTGTATATGTATGTACATGATATTATAACAGATGCAGCCACGCGCAGCTGTTGCTGTTCTGCGCCATTTCTGGTAAGAAGGCGAAATCGCCACTGCGATTCAGTGCGAAAATGGAAGCTGGACGTTACTTGAGAGTCGATTAAGAGTATCAAAGCTAAGAGCGATGCAGAAACGTACCAGGTTAGGTTGGCAATATTGAAACCGGATCAGAGTCATAATACCTAATCGTGTTTTGTGCCCTAACGTATTTGGCCTGCGCCAGTGAGTCATATGACTCGACTTGACTTGACTTGACTCGAGTACAGGGTTCTCGTTGCGATTAATGCTACACGATTCCTAACAGAGAAATACCACGTGAAAACCGCGCGTGTCCGTCGCACTAGACACTATTATGGTCACAAGAAATTCCAATTGGATCTATACATGCGTACTTAAGGTCTAGAAGAGTGGCCTAAACTTTCTCGCGATTGGTAAGAAAAGTACTCACGATCCTTATTTCACGGACGACCTATAAAGACTGCTTTCAAATATTCTTCCTGGAATACTTATTGTTCTGTGAATTAGCGAAACTCTGGATGAAATTCTTTACGACAGCGTAATACAGGCTTTACGCGTGTCTGAGACCGGAAATGAAACACTGCTGTTTATAAATGAACTTAATAAAGCTATCCTTTTTAATCTTATCCTAGTAATTCGAATACGACTTTTTACAATGCGACTCGCAGTACCAAGACTAGACTATATCCCACGTATTCATATTTGTAACAGTACCAAAAAGGTTCGTGACTTCAGTCGAGTACGGTGACTCACTGTAACGTAATGCCCGCGTAAACAGTTCAACAGAGTTTTAGGGTATGCAAACTACAAGCCCTTTTACTTATTTGGATTCCCTAAGTCTCTTTGCCTTTCCTAATGCTCGCAATAGTACCAGATAAATTCAATACGAGTATCCAACAATTTTTACCTGTAAAAGTGCATGGTCACACTCCGCATTGCAATTACTCCTGTATACTTGCTATAAATAAGCTCAACGACCATGAGACAGAGAGTCACATAAGGCCAATTGTACATACGATTATAAATGCTTGACTGCAATAGCTCAATGAGTTCTGCCTAAGTTTAAAAGAAAATCATGAAGTAATCGTTAAAGGCTAGCATAAGGTCACATTTCGTTAGCTCGTCCCTTGACCTATACCAGTCAATTTGGCAAACAAGAGAGCAAGCTCAATCAAGGCGCGGTCAAATTCACAATGTCAATTGGCAGCATGATTGACAGTATCCGTACACTAAGCAGCGAAGCATGCCAAACGCACACGTGATATAGGTGTAATCTGATATATTATATATCCTAATGATTTAACCTGGAAATATATTATTATAGAAACTATCCTCAGGTCGCTAGCTTTAATTTCATTTCAGTCTAATTAATCGACCTTTTTGTTGGCGACGAGAGCCGCGCATATTAATGGCTGGACTGGGTCCAGATGATTATAGCGGTCAAGATGCTTTCCGCAAGGATATGCATATTCCAGATTTTTTTTTCTTCTCTCGCTGTAGTCATCCAGCGGTGCTGGTAGCCACGCGTTGTAACGCGTGGACAATTCTGTTCCAGGTTACTGAGAAGTGAGTGAGTAAGTGAGACAGGTAGTGGAATGATGTAACGTAGTAGGATGAGGTGCGGCAACGTATTAACTACCTCCACAGGTTTCTTTGCATTCTTCGAATCCTTCTTACAGCATCGTTAAGCAGGGATGCCTTGTCCTTGAAGATGCTGATGCTACGTAGTAGCAGCCAGTTCGACGGGATCCTGACTAAATAAATAACAGAGTGGAGAAGCTCTCGCGTGTTATTATTATGTCATATTCTTTTTTTAATTCATATATTATGTACTACTGTACCTGGAGGAGAGTTTGAATTAATGGCGGATGCTCAGTCGGACGTGGAGAATGTTGATATGATATAATCCTTCCGATATCTACGGTTCTAATCGGTTTTCATGCTTCATTACAGACCTACGTGCGAGAGAAGACACAGCAGAAGAGTTTACCACCCCACACGACTCTTCAAAGACATGTTAAGGCTAACAGAAATGTTCATATACCAAGGTAAGCAATTGATTGTGCATTTTCTTTGTTTACGGCGGATATAAACTATTGTTTCTTGACATTTTTGTATCTCTTGTATCGTCTAGATTTTATTTTCCTGGCGGAAAACCAACTTCGCCCGCACAATTGGAGGCGACTGTTGCACGAATCACAGCGGCCTTCCAGGCTTTACCTGGACAACGCGCGGCGCGCACACAATTCCATGCAATTACCAAAGTATGAGAAAAAATATATATATACTAATAATAATATATAATGGACCTTGAAATTCTAATATATGAGAACAATTTAATTTCATGTATACTTTGTATTGTTCAGGCTTGCGATTTGCCACTGTACTGGAAGATTCCCCTGTTCCTTGCAGCTGGTGGAGATCAGAATGGATTCGTCGAGATGAATTCTTTCCTTGATTTCTGGAAAGAGTGAGATATTAATTTTTTATATTACTCATAGTTTTATCGCTTACAATTTTTTTTAATGAATAATAATATTTTGGTAGATTATCCAATACGCACCACGACGCTGCTAGCAAGTTTGTGAGAATCACGACAAGGGGTCTCAGGAACAATATCCTTCCGGAAGACCTTATTCCTCTGGTGCAGGACGTGGTCGAAACACATCCTGGTCTGACTTTCCTTAAGGAAGCTACAGAGTTCCATTCTCGTTACGTTCACACGGTAATTAGTTATACAGTTCTTTTAAAACAGATCGCACCATCTTCTCTGCGTCTTCCTCATAAACTTTTATCACCAGGTCATCGCCAGGATATTCTACTGCGTTAATCGTAGCTGGAGTGGCAAAATCTCAGTTGCTGAATTACGAAGGAGCAATCTTCTGGCTGTTATTGCTGTCCTGGAGCACGAGGAGGATATCAATCAAGTTACTGCATACTTCAGCTACGAGCACTTCTACGTTATCTATTGTAAATTCTGGGAGCTTGATCGCGATCATGATCTCTACATCGACAAGATGGATCTCACCAGGCACAATGATCATGGTAAGGAATTCCTGAATAAAGCTGAAACAGGAAATTGGCAGATTACATTAATGTCAGTTTGTAACGAACAGTGTTAATGTATTATTGTATGTTATTCTTTTTTCACATCTTTCAGCACTATCTACACGCATGATTGAAAGAATATTCAGCGGTGCTGTTACCAGAGGAGGTGTCAAAAGCGGAAACGGAACTCCACAGCCAGAAGATAAAATGAGTTATACAGAATTTGTCTGGTTTTTACTCAGCGAGGAAGATAAAAATCATCCCACAGCAATAGAGTATTGGTTCAGGTATAACAGAATTTGGATATTTATAAAAATCTTATCAAATTTTACAAATACTGTAAATAATGCTCACAATGTATCCTCCGTAACAGATGTATGGATTTGGATGGAGATGGTTACTTGTCGATGTATGAATTGGAATATTTTTATGAAGAACAATTGCATCGCATGGAAGCAATTGCCATAGAGACTCTGCCATTCGAAGACTGCCTCTGTCAGGTATTAGAAATATTTTAATAAGTCATGTCGAACAATCATTAAAATAATTAGAGTGTAAATCAATTTTATATTATTTCTGTAGATGCTGGATATGATTCATCCAGCAACACCAGGAAAGATATCGTTGAGTGATTTGAAGAAATGTAAGATGACTTCCATCTTCTTCGATACATTCTTCAATGTTGAAAAATATCTGGACCACGAACAGAGAGATCCATTTGCATCTACAAGGGATCACGATGCAGACGGTCACGAGGTAATTTAATAAACAAAAGCAATTACAGGTTGGGCTTAATTATCAGGGAAACAATATAAATTTAAAAAAGGGGTACGACAACAATTATATAAATTATTTCATGCAAATGAAATATAACTTTTTAGGCAAAGCTTTAAAACATAAGTTTGGCTTTTGGGTATTATCGCGCAGTCAGCTGTTATCATTATCATTCATAAATATCACAATTTCTATTTACTTTCACTGAACAGCTATCCGATTGGGATCGGTTCGCCGCTGAAGAGTACGAACTCCTGGTTGCCGAGGAAAGCGGTAACGAACAGAGTGAACAGATGTAAGTACAGGAGACAATCCCTCAGCTTCTATATATCCTTATCATATAAACCCATTGAATCCCAAGTCGCCATCCTTATAAGGATATCAAAATTTGAACATAAATATATAATGAAAGAATATAAAAGAAAGGATTTTTCAAAAAAAACAAGCATGCGTAGATTTCCCAGTAGCACGATCATTCTTATTGACTAAATGATTATTGTACTGTACAAGGAATATCTAACGAAAAGCACAGAGAGTTTCATTCCTACTCGCATTAAGTTCTTCTCCAAATGAATCAGAGTGTCATCGATCATTGCAATATACATATTTGATACAGCGACGAATCAGTGATACGTAATTCACAGTCGTTGTTGTAATCATTGAAAGCTAATGGAGGCATGCATCATTCATAAGTCTTAGTTATCTTCTTTACATTTGGGATTTAACGTGGCTGATCACTCTGTTACACTGGACGTGTTATGGACTGGGTTTTATATTTAATGACAATGGTGCGATATGCGTTTGTTGCAGGCTGTGTGATGATGAAATGTAACCATCATCTACAGCTCAGTAAGTAAATCACATGTGCATGCACCTGTTCCAGAAAGCATGTGTGTAATTGTTTGTTTTGAGCATAAATATTAATGTTTGCACTCAGCAAGTATATTCTTAGACAATTTAATGTTATATTTTAATGCGTGTTCTACTGACGTTTCCACATATCTTCATTTTCACAGTCAAAGGAGTAACAACTTGTTACTTCTTGTATTTTCGCAAGCATTTTTGTAAAAGCTTCTTATTGTTTTTCTGTACTATTGTCTCGTGCAGTCTCTTCTTGATTTATTTTTGTAACAAAAACAAAAAAGCCTTTAACACACAGTGCATTATCGTAGGCAGAATCATAGAAAAATAATATTACAATGGTACCACAAAATGACTCACCCAATGAAGAATTTTCAGCACGCATACTTGCCTTATTATACACAAATTTCCATGTCCATGGATAATCATTGCAACAAAATTTTTTTAGGTTGTACGAATCCGCGTCAGAGGATGCTCTCTCCCCAAATCTCGACGTCCTCGTCGGAGAGTCCGTGGATCTTCCTCAGGACGGTATTCCATTACGATTCCACGAAGAGATATCGTCCGTGATACAACAGCAGTTGAAGAGTCAGCACTACGACAGCTGTGACAGCGATGACTATGCTGACAGTGACAATTAGTCCAGTTGATGCTTACAGAGTAAAGAAAAGGATTTGATGAATCCTGTGTAAGAGGAAGACAACAATTAACAACTTCTCACAATAAATATTCCTTAAAGGGAATATAACTGAACAACAATGACTGTACAAGAGAAAGAATCATAAAGTTGGAGGTGTCAAGAGACATATATGACGGACACTTCTGTTACATAATATCAAGAGAAATTGTGTTACCGAAAAGATAAACTAAAAACGGGATAGACTACAGACGATAATCCCACGGTTGTTCAACGCGTTACAACGTTGTGTACTTCAGGTTGTAAATAGACTAAATTATTGACAATTCTATTATCACTTATTAATTTTACTGTAAAGGAGTTTCGAGTTAAATGAGAATCAGTCACTCTCCGAAATTATAATGAATTACACGTGACAATTATACAGGTCGTTTAGTTCAGTATATCGCACTTGTTCTTCGACCTCTATATATTGATATATCGTCGACGACGCGTTATTAATATAATTACAATTACATTATCACCACGTATTACCATTGCATACGATTAAAATATATACATATACGTACGACTTAAGTATTTATATACCGAGGTAGTAATCGAGAAGTACCGAAGTTATTTATATACGGTGTCCTTTTTAACGCGATCGCTTAGAAACTATAGAAAACAAATAATAACGCTCTTCCCAATAATGATGAAACGATCGCTGTACGGATTTAGATATACACATGAAAGCGTATACAGGAAAATGACATGGGCCACGTGACCAACAATGAAAAACAAAGAAGACAATAGGGAAAGATTCTTGTCTCATTGTTAACGATCGCTACGGGACGAGAATTGATTAATGTCTCTTGAATTAGCCACACAGAGAAAAAAAACCAAAGAGACGCGACTTGTTCTTGCTTTTTTCTTTCTTTCTCACTTTTTCTTTTCTTCCTGTCACGCGCTTATAAAGTCCATCGTGCTGACGTGGACTTCACCTAGGAACAATGGTATAATCGCATAATTACAAACAATGAAAAATCATTCTAGTAAATTTCGATTAACGAGAAAACAGTCAAGCTTTGTTGCTATTGCCACAGCTTTGATAACGGACCTGCTATATCAGTTTAATATAAAGATTCTGCCAGACATTTTATATTTTGCTGCGATTGCATATCTACATGTATTACGACTATTGGCGCTGATACCCGGTTGACTGGATGGGAAGTTCCAGTAGAGAAATTTGTACTTTTCCTTTTTTTCATTACTTTCCCAAAATCAATCACCAGCTATTCCCTGTATCGGCTTATCAGCTCATACGTTATCTGCCGTAGTCCATTATAGTTATTACATGCGACATTATATAGTTTTGGTTAATCAAGACTGCTGGATTGTACATATTAATTTTTTGCGTTTAAGAATAATTTACCGTCATTCGCGTATACATAATATTTCTAGTCCAATGTGTGCTATATGATATATCCCAGATACGAGATAGAGAAGTCCTGATGGGTCGTCCCTTTTTGAATAAATAATAACCGAGCATCAGAATCATCCCCGTTGGTATTTTGCCTGTGGGATTGATAGAATTATGATTAAAGAGAAGAGACAAAAAAAGAAAAAAAAAGATACATACGTTAGTAGGTTGTATTCACTTTCATTGACTGTCCAAAGATGTAACTATGATGAGTAGGTTGTTATGGTTTTTGTACTATTTATACATCCTAGGCTCCTTTTTAGCGTTCCAAAATGATTTATATATTTAGGAACGATTACGATCATTTATTAATGCATTTTTGACGATATATATATACGTTCGATTGTTATAATATATTTATTCATTACATCTATAATAGGTTTATCGCTGTTCGGGCAAATTGCGTGCCACCCATTCTTAAATGCCACAGGCGTGAATCTCTTTATATCTTTTTTATTATTATTATCCTCTGGTCGCGCCTGGTGGAAGAGTCTTGGAGAAAAAAAATTATTAGTAAGAGATCACTGTGTTGTTTTTTTATTTTGCTCGTATCGCTGTTTGTTAATTATTATGAAAAAGCCAAGAGTATAATAATAATACCAAGAGAATTGCAGGACTCGAGACGCATTGAAACAACGTGTAATGTTATACGATATTTTTATCAATTATGAATTTTCATTTGTACCATTATCTTGTGCATGAGTAGACGAGTAAGGTCATTTTACGAGTTACAAAATAAATTCAATGGTAAATGAATGAATGAAGGATGAAGAATTAATGAACGATAAGGAGACTGTGGGAATATTAATTAAAAAAGATATACGTATACAACGGATACGTATGCGTTCGACCTGCATTAAATAATTGTTTGAAATTTTCTTTCTCTTTGCCACTTTGTTCTAAATCGAGTTAGAATTTATTAAGAGATTCAGGTATGTATTCCCGTTTCGGAATTATGATTGCGGAGCCATTATGAGCCTTAAAAGTAATTTTAATGATAATTGACAACGTCCACGGGGAGGATATCCCTGTTATCTTCGTTAGGTTATATTGATCGCATCGCCAGCAGGATTATCCTTTATTCTTTTACTTTCTCAAGACAGCTTCACGGATATTTAATTAATCCGTATCTGGCACTTGGTCCTCTATGAGGGCATAAAGCCACAAGGAACAAGAAGAAGAATTAATCCGTACTTAACCTAATTATGTATGACTGTCAGATGATTATTTCCAGGATATAATCAATTGGTAGCGGTAATTAAGGGAGGATGGTTGAACGTTATGAGTATTAGCGGATATATATACAATGTATATCTGGTATATCGACACGTATAATGGATGTGAGCATATGTTAATTTATGACTCAGGGGTCAAAGGTGCCTATATAATTGTGACCCTAAGTGCTAATCTTAATTACTGCCATGACGGAATGGAAATAGACTCAAGGAAAAAAAAATGTCAGGTATTCATATGGAATTCGTATGATCACGCAACTGTTTTTTTTCCTTGGCACTTCTTTTATTCCGTCGTGAAATAATATTTGTGAACAAGCGACGTATATTCGGCGAAACTGTGTATTTCCTACTGACCTGCTAAAAAGCCAATCCTTGTTCGATTGTTCGATGAGAAATTTTCATTGTTTCGTCGGCACGTCTTAACCCTTTGGTAAAATCGAGATTGCTGTAAAAGGGAGGAACGACGAGTGAAATTCGAAATACATTGCAATTATGAGACACCGAATATATGAGAAGTCTTTTCCAAATTCCCTTTACGTTATTAATTAGTATTCTTCGCACTTGTTAGTTATTTTACGGTGTTCTTGTTCGGCGTCTCCTTGTACCGGCAAAATCAACAATGGCTGCCAAATTTGAATTTCGCGCATGCGCAGAACGATGCTCGCGAAGTATTATGAAAGCTGCATGAATAGTTTTCGTAGTTTTTCCATAGTTCTCGAAGAGTTCTATAGTTCCTGATAGGTTTTAACATTAGTTCTTCACTTACCTTGCATTTAAAAAAAAAAACTGTGAATGTGAAAACGATGAAACGCAGTGGAGATGTACTCACCGGAGCTGGTGCAGCTGGTCCGTGAATGCCGAAAACTGCATCCAGGAGACACTCAGGTGGACACTGCACTAGGGCACAGCACTGCACTTCCGGAACACTCACAGAAAATCCAAGGAATTGCTTCGATGTCGCGAGAGCAACGCGAGAAGTATACGAGCGAGAACTTGGTATACCGTATCGAAGCAAGGCTAGAAAAAACTATGGACAGATAGCACGGGAGCGCGAGGCAGCTCGTAACACCTCGGTTGGTGCCCCGAGACAGACTGCTTTGATAATAGCCAAATTCGAGAACTAATCATTGTGATCATCCGATTGGTCGAGATCCTTATACCCGATAACTCTTCCTTTGCCTCAAGTCGTCCCTTTAAGCCAAATCGAGAGCGTTTTTTTAGCGAATCGGCATGTATATTTTGGAGATGCTTCACGGCAGCTTCTCCAGAACATCGGGCGACAGCTGGGCACCACTTTCTTACCTCGGGTCAGGAGATTCCTCCTCTGCCCATAAACATATCAAAACTCTATCTTCGCCCGCTCTACAGCCCTTTGCCCGTCTCCAGCGGGGTGCCGGTATCTCACCCGGGCTTCTTCCAGTCCATGGAGACGTCTCCGTCGGGTCGTCTCCTCTGCCGGACAACTCTGTACGTCGTGACTATCTCCCCACGGCAGATTCGAGCATCTCGACCTCAACTAAACAATAACGAAATCTTACGAGAACATTGGCATAACTATACGAATCAACCCGAGAGCGTAGCTTCTGAGCAGAGTGGTGACCCTAAGGGAACCAGGAAGCGAGAACGTTATCTGTAACGGTAGTCGGAGTCCCCTTGTGACTGTGAATCGAAAAATAACGTCACAAAGCTTACCCATGTATCAGCGTATGAGTACATCTAGAATAACTGTATGGAGTGTATTGTGCTATGTATTTTATATAAATGTTAAGTAATAAAACGAATTTAGGGTAACCATAATAATTGATACGGAGAAGGCTGGTAAGGGTAGGGATAACTGCAGGAGACTGCTATGAGTTTAATTAACTTCCCAGTGACCCTGATGGTGTTTTAGTTAATAAAAATCGACCACAAAATATTTAGTCAATATCTGATGAGCGGCCCCGTTCTGAGGGTTGCTCTGGGAACCAGCGGTAAGTTGCGGAGAACCTCTGCCGGCCAGGCCACACGTTCATGATCACGTTCACCTTGCTTAGGACGGGATATGCATTATCGACGGAGACCATGCTCACGCAATCCTACTGCCGGACTCGCCTCATCTCTGTATACTATTTCCATTCATAGCTCTCTTTGAATATGATTACGGTTTAGGAGTAGAGTGTATGTTTATTTTTTAGAAAAAATGACGAAAACTGAATTCTCTGTTTTTTTAACATATTTCTATGCGAATTCATATGTGCTATGAAATCAGAGCAAGAAACAAGATTGCCAGGTGAGAGGAGCAACGATTGACAGTATAAGAGACATAGTTTGTTTTTGGTAATATGCAGAACAATTTTTAGTTGTCAGGCTACCAGTTGCTGTTACAACAATTGTTCTCTTGTCGTTGTGTTTCTTCAATTCGTACAATGGTAATTTTGTGTTCGATGACACAGAAGCTATTGTCAATAACGATGATGTCAAAGATACATTAATATTAGATGTCTTCAAGCATGACTTTTGGGGCACCAAACTTACCCATAAACAAAGTCATAAATCTTACAGACCTCTCACTATCCTGACATTTAGGTAGATATCGTTATTAATACAAAGTATATTCTATTATTGAATATTCATTATTGATTTTTACAACTGCTTTTTACAGGGCACAGTATTGGATTCGTGGGTACCTAAACCCTCATGACTTTCATATAGTTAATATTATATTACATATCGTTGTTTGCATACTAACATTCTTTGTATTCGACATATTATTGGGTTCAAAAGCTCACAGTACAGCATTCTACGCTGCAGCACTGTTTTCGGTGCATCCCATTCATACAGAAGCTGTAAGTGAACTTAAATTTAGTTATGTCAAATCCTAATTCTATGTTTCAATGATTCTATAGGTTTCAGGTATTGTTGGCAGAGCTGATGTATTATGTGCTTTATTCTTTTGGTTATCCATAATATTTTACAGTAAGAATATTTATACACGTGGAACATGCTTGAAATGGAGCAGCATGTGTGGTTGCATTCTGTGCATCGGCATAGCAATGTTATGCAAAGAAACTGGTATCACTGCAATTGTACGAAAACTAATATTCCCCTCTATTTTAATATAAATCCATATCTTATACACTATATGAATTTCTAGGGTATCTGTGCTATTTACGACATCACTATAGTCAACAAATTGTATCCCATGGATATAATACGAATATGTCAACTGAAAGACTCATTTAGACCTCTGAAAGAGTTGGTTAATTCAAAGTACAAACTTTTTGTCCGTCTTATAATTCTTTGCATCTCCACAATGATGCTTTTACTGCTAAGATTCAGTATTATGGGATTTTCTACTCCAAAATTTCAACCTGTCGACAACCCAACATCATTCATGGATAGTTTCATTCTACGAGTGCTTAATTACAATTATATCTATTCATTAAACACCTGGTTAATTCTCTGCCCGGAATGGTTGTGCTTTGACTGGTCAATGGGTTGCATACCAACAATCGAAGGATATGATTTTAGGATCCTTAATATAATAATTCTTTGGTCCGTACTAAGTATGTTCCTCACGAATATCCTTACTGCTAATAATGACAGTTGCTTAAGGTACAAAAAATTTATTCATAATGTTTAATCATTAAATTAGTTCCAACATTCAATCAGCTCACCCTTACAGGTGTACGATAATGGGTCTAGCTCTACTATTCGTTCCATTTTTACCAGCCAGCAATATTTTTTTCAACGTGGGTTTTGTTCTTGCTGAAAGAACTCTTTACATTCCTTCTGCTGGATATTGTCTACTGCTTGCAACGGGTTTGGAAAAACTCTATGGGCACGTGTCCTGGCGCAAAACAATCTTGTCACTCTATATTGGATTAATTGCCATCTTCTTCGTGCGATCCTGGATCAGAAGTTACGAGTGGAAGACCGAAACTACATTGTTTCGTGCAGCACTTGACGTCTGCCCTCTTAATGCTAAAGTGCATTATAATATTGCAAAGAATGCCGCTGATCTAGGAAACGCGACGTACGCCGAAGAAGAGTACAAAGAAGCTTTAAGACTGAATCCTAATTATGCTCAAGCTATGAACAATCTTGGGAATTTATTGAAAGATCGTAAAGAATTTGTTGAGGCTGAAAAACTTTTTAAACGAGCTGTAGAACTACAGTACGTTTAAATAGAGAATTTTTAGTCATACTGTTGAAGATATGTCCAGGAGTTTTATATTTCAGGGATGATTTTGCTGCGGCTTGGATGAATTTGGGTATTGTCCTTTCGGCACTTGGAAAGTATCAAGAAGCTGAGAGAAGTTATACTATAGGTTTGACTCATAGAACCAAGTTTCCTGATTGTTATTACAATCTGGGCGTTTTGGTAAGTTATTTTTGTCATGGTTTCAAAATTCCTAATTTTGATGCAAGACATATTTTCTGATTTTAGTATTTGGAGCAGAAACGTTATGCGGAAGCATTAAAAGCCTGGGGAAATGCGACTAGACAAAAAAATACTCATCGTCGTGCCTGGACCAATACTATTCTGTTACTTGATCAATTGGGTATGGTCTCTATCTATATTCAATTAGTCATCCAATATAGAAAATTATATGTAATGTGAATGATTCTTTAGGATTGCAAGAAAAGGCACTGGCTGCTGCTACTGAAGCTTTGAAACTTATTCCGGACGATGCGTCCATTTATTTCAACATGGCAAATATTTTAGGAAAAGCAGGAAAATTTGTGGAAGCTGAGAAATACTTCAATGGTGCAATATCGAGGGATGCGAATAACCCTACATTTTATACTAATTTAGGTATTAAAAAATGTATATCATATACATCGTCAGTTACAGATACATAAGTATAATCTAATGAATATTTCAGGAGTTTTGTATCACCGATGGAAAATGTACGACAAAGCTGAAAACATGTACAGAAAAGCATTGGAAATGAATCCAGGACTACAGAGTGCAAAGAATAATTTAAAAAGGCTGAAAAAAATTTGAACAGTAATAAAAATTACGGATTGGATTTTGAAATTGACTTAATCATATGTTTTACAGTTAAGAGTAATTAGTTTTATGCAAAATCAGGATCAAAAGGATATGGATATGCCTTAAAGTTACCAAGTTTCTGGCGATTCACGTAATTATAGGACTTGAAGCAAGTGTCACAAAAGAAGCAAGGATTGTGAGGTAATCTGTCATTGTTTGTTGTGATCCATCGAACAGCATGCACACCACACATCATACAATATCGAGAAGGTCGAGGCCTTATTCGGTGTATTCTTGGGTAACTGGATACATCCAGGGTGTCATCAGGGTTTATTAAACTGTCAAAAGAAAGAATAAAATACTCAGTTTTACAATGAAGTATTTTGACATATTTATGCTCTACTTACCGAGCATCACTAAACACAATGAGGTGTTCGCAAGAGGCTTGGTGCTGATAAACCCAGGGAAAGCCAAATCTCACGTATAAGGAGTCCACACGAACATCTTCCATCGATGCTGTCTTGAATGGACCTAAATTTCTGGTCTCTGCCCACTCACGAATAACTTTACTATAATCCTCATTTGTTGGATCCCGAAAGTCGTTGTAAAATGTGTCTTCGATGTAAAAAAATCCAGATTTGTATAGTTCCTGCAACATAAGGAGATATATACGTTAATTAATTCCAATACATAATTTATCACTGAATGTGAGCAGAGAACAAATCACCTTTGCTGAAGGTCCTGCTTCTCTAATAGGATTTTTACTGACGTCGGTAGATACAGATAAATCAGATATACAAGATATTTTGTCTCTCAACTTATCTAGTGTTTGGAATCCAAGCATAACTATCACGCAGTTTAAAGAAATCTTTGGAAGCTTGTCCACGCCTGTATTTCTATGCATAAAAGGATTGTAGACACGAATATATATTAAAGTGTCTTCTCCTGGTTTGGCAAGAGGGCCTTCTGGTTTTGTCACATCGTGTTGCTGAAAGAAATTGGCTATCAAACTGTGATAAATAAATGTCCATTGTAGAATTTTAAAAGTGAACTCACAACATAAGTCTCGCTCCGGTACTTTATGGAGTTAATGGTATTAGACTGTTTGGAATTCAATCTTTTCTTTAACTCCACAAGTGTCTGTAGACCAACATCATCTGGAATATCTTCAGTTTCATAAATCTCTTTACGTCTCATTGTACGAGGATCCATACACTTTGGAACTTCACCAGGTACCGTTAAGTTGTCGACACTAGAAAGTCTCAGTTAGAATAAAATATATTACCTCAAATATAGTACCTCAATTAATGAATCACTACGTACCTGCAATATTCTGCCAGAAAATTGAAATCCTCATCAGATAGTTGGCCTTGTAAAAAATTCCCAGAGGGATTGAGGGCTTTGCTCCTCAGGTCATGAAGTTCCTTGCAGTTGACTAGTTTAGAATATTCATCAAAATATTCCTTCAGATTAACCTTTGGTGATGAGGTCTTATTATAAACTCCATAAACAGCATCCATCACGAGGGCACGGGTAATGTAATTAACAATTTAAATGCATATTTTCACGTTTTATGCTGTTAAAATAAACAAATTTCTTAACACGTGTATTTCATTTTGATCCTCTGTTTATTAAATATGATCAGCTGATTGCATGTCAGTAAGCGCTACCTGCAGCATAGCCATCTATAGGAAGAACCCAGATACGTGTTAATAAATATACTTGTGTTACTACTGGAAAATTCTATAGGCAATAAAAGTCTTGAATTGTAAATAAATAATACATCCTAACGTCAACAAGTATTGTTTTACGGTACTTCTAATGTTAGGAAAGTCGAGCATTACTTTACTCACAATTTTAGGAATTGCTAGAAATATTGGAGTACAGTATAGCAGAGCTAGCAACAACTTCACCGTCGCCGGCATGCATTCAGTAGCTTATGTGACAGTTCCAACTCAGGAATTTGCAAAGAAATTAGCACAGTAAGATCGTTAATGCATCAGAATATCGATAAAGATTATTAGATTATAAATGAAGTTAAATACAATTTCATTTCCTTTCAGTGATATTGTAAAAAGTAAACTTGCAGCTTGCGTTAACATTATTCCTCAAATAACTTCGGTGTAAGTTTTCCTGTTCTGTTAAACATTTATTTTAATTTAAAACTTCCATGACACTGTTCTTTATATTATTTTAGATACGAGTGGAAAAATGAGATCAATGAGGACAACGAACTACTTCTGGTAAGAACAAAATTTATCTATGTAGAGTATTGGTGACAAAATTAAAATGATAATGAATGGCAGTGTACATAAGTTAATATCTATATTTCAGATGATTAAAACTAGGACTGAGGTTGTTCCAGCTCTAACTGAATTTGTTAAGTATGTGGAATGTTTTAGATAAATAGATACGACAATAACTTGATATCTAATGTCCATTTTTAGGAGCAAGCATCCTTACGAAGTCTGTGAAGTAATATCGTTACCAGTAAGTATCAAAATATAATTTTATTATACTACGTAATCGACCCATAAGGTAGTAAAAATCTACAAACATTAAGTAACACAATATTTTTCATTTTACTTTAGATCCAAAATGGAAACAAGCAGTATCTGAATTGGATCAGTGAGGTAGTACCTCCGATAGAAAAATCAACAGATCCTTAATTAAGTTAAACATACTGATACTCATTGCTACAAAATAATGTAAACTACCAAACAGATCATTCAGTTATTAACACAATTGCATAAAGAAAGTCTATAACTTTCTTGTAGCATTTATCAAAAGAAAATAAACATTATAATACTTAATATCTAATGATTAAGTTTTTATTGCTTATACGATCTGAACAATATTAACATTAAAGATGTTCGTGGAGAAATAAATGATACAAAAATTCATCTCAGTACAACGTTCATCGCCGACACGCATATTTGAAAAAAATCGCTAAACGCATTCCAAACGTCGCACGTCCCAAACTTTTACAATTCACAGTCGAATTTCTATTGCTGCTGAAATCTGTCAAAGGCTACATTACTTTCCTAATGAGAGAGGATTCAAGTAGTTAAAAACACGAAGCAATAGTCGACAAGGAAAGAAAAGTGGAAACATTTAATAGCAATAAAAAGAGAACATGGTAAATAAAATATTAAGTTGAATCGCAATGGGGCACTAATGTTTCTGCTAAATGATCCGTCGAATAACAGATATACAAGAACAAAGCCTTACGAACAATTCCATATTGTTGTGCAGCAACAATGTACATTCTGTTGAAATTTAACGACCTGCTTGATAACCAGGATACAATAAAAGTAAGGCAGATGACAAGGATTCGTTGACCTGCATTTCAAAACCCTTGTCCAGGTTGTAACGACAGGACGGACATGAGTAGACTCCAGCATTGAAGCTACGCTTCAAACAACTGAGGCAGATATTGTGTGCGCAGGGTGTTGTCACTGGTTTGTAGATAACTTCTTGGCAACAGACGCACATGAAACTAAATAATATTTCAATAATTAAACTATAATCAATTCTGAAAACTTCAATGTAATCACAACTCTGCACTGACAGATAATAAATATTAACTAACCTCTCTGAAACTCTTTGTAGAAATGGTGCTTTTCCATCCGGCAGAACTTTGCAACAATCTTCCCATAACTTTTTATTAACTTCATCCTTCTCGACAAACGAGGTTAGTTCGGCGTCGAGCTCGTAACCCTCACACTTGTGTTTTTTCGTTGGCGGTTCTTCTTCCTCCTCCTCCTCCTCCTTCTTACTTGCACTAGGTGAATTACTTTCCCTGAGAGCAGCTCGCTTTTTCGTTTCCTTATTTTTATTCAAAGCCTCCAGATATCCGTCTGGATAAATTATCGTTAAGCCGAGCTTTGCTGTTCGGTTTTTGCCCTCTCGTGTCCAGGGTGCTGGTGCTGGATCGTCTCGTCTCAGGAGATAACGCCAAACGCTGAAACCACTTTTACCTTTTTCCGGATAGTACATTACTACTTTATAGATTCCGTCATACCTGTATCGAATTAGTATACAAATGAATTTCATCACGATTAAAAACTGATACTAAAAAAAATAGGACAGGTACGTGCAGCATACCTGTTACCCTGTTCAGGTGCAAATCTACTGTGTTTCCTCAATTTGTAATTACGAACAACTCGAACAGGTAATCCTTTGGTCCAATTCTTCGAAGTAGCTCCAGTGACTCCATTTAGCTCAGCGTAGCAATTCAAAGCTAAGGCTTTATTCATACGAGTGAGTGTTTGATCACAACTTTGCTCTGCGGTCCTCTTGTTTCCTTTATACAACAATAATGTAGACAAAAGAAATAGAATTCATATTCTCAAGTCATCGAACACTAATTCATACCTGATAAGTCACGCCCTCCAGACCCTGTGTACATGAATTCATCACCGTCGTCATTATCATCTTCATATCCACCAGATAAGACAAGTGAATATGCGCAATCTGATTCCCGACCATGAATTCCTGCCACGTGCGGTCTATGTACTCCTGCTTCAGATACCTAAAGGAATGATTCAAGTGACGATTATCGATTTGAAATAATTTCAGTGAATTGATAAAGACTGTTAACGAGAATTTACCTGCATCCGAAACATCCAGCATGTGCCAACTTCAATTCCTGGTATAGGACCACGATGATTAGGTGGTACAAGCGTACACTCCTTGGTTCTTCCTACGCAGGCCATTCCTTTACCCCAATCCCTCTTCTCTTTACCTGGTTCGGTGCTATTGGCTTTGGATTTCTTTTTACTCTGCTTCAACTTCTCACCTGCCTTTGAGAGTTAGTTTAGATATGAACTACACTTTTGGCAGATACAATAACACCAGGGTGAAGTATTAAGATAACAAATTCACCTTGACAATTTCATTCTCATCATTTTTACACTCCGGACAGTACCACTCATCCTCTGCCGGAATTGCTGTTAATGGTGGATTTAGACACCGCAGATGATATGCTTTGTTACATTCGTCGCAGAGCAGCAAATGATGAGCATCTTCTTTCCCAGCACAAACTCGACATCCGCATTCCTTACATTTTCTACGTGGGTTATCCATACAGCGTGAACAATTAGCAGCTACTCGTCTTCTGGATGGTTCATCCTGATCCTCATCTTCGTTATCTCTATCCAGCAGCGGTTTAGGCTCCTCTATAGCGAACACTTCGCCTTTTGGATTTACTTTGCGATTTTCCATAGTCGCTTGAGCTCTGAAAATAAAAATAAATTGTAAAATGATTCATCGATTAGGTCTTGATTACTTTTCTAAGGAGAACCTTACCTGCCAACATGTAGTGTACCGGTAAGTTGTTCTAATGTTCTGGTTTTGTGAATTTTTGAAATGGTGAAGTCGTACCAATATCCAGTCTCCTTGGGCTCCTCAATATTATAATTAATCATTACACGCTGTCCTAATTCTAATTCATCAAACTTCAAAAGCTTTCGTGCTCTTGGTCTTATGTGCAATTCTTCGACATCAAATGGATCAACTTCTTCTTCGAATTGCCAATTGACTTTGTACGTTATTTTTCCATCTTTTTTAAAAATCCTAACTATAATCGCTTCGAACCAGGCGCCGTAAGCCTGATCGATGCAATCTACGTAATCACCGACTTTATAAAAACGACTCTCTGTCTCTTCTTCTTCCTTATCTTCTTTTATACAATTTGCCTCCTCTGTACTTTCAGTACTGGACTGGGCTGTTTCTTTTACTATATCATTTATCTTAGGCTTAATTAATAATTGTATTACGTCATTCAGGTTAACATTGTAATCAAATAATTTGTAACCATTTTCCATCTGTTTTCCGCGGTAGAATAACCGTTGAATGTCTTTCTCTATCGACATTTCTTGCTGGACCATGTCCTGTGAATAATTAATAACGATCTTGAATTAACTACATATACTTTTTGAATAAAAATTTAATCTAATATACATTTATATTTGTCGTTTCATATCTGGATAGACTTTTTAACCTTACTTCCTCGTCACAAGCTATTGATCTAATGCTAAAATTTAATTACCAAATTAAAAACCAGTATTAAGAAGTTCCTCTCAACATGATATCATACTGTGAATATAGAATTAGAAAATGAGCAAGCAATACTATTAATAATTCAGAAATATTGTTTGCCATATGTCCTCGATAATTCAGTATAAAGTTTTAGCAAAAATCATCGCCATGTTGAATGAATCATTCTCAGTGAGCTATAGATTATTAAATTACTAGCAGTATTACTTCATGCTAAACCGAGTCTTAGGTATCATTACATATGTCTGTACCAGTAGATGATCCTGACTGGAGTAAAACCTACCATACGTTGTGCCCAGTCAAGAGTAAACGAAGGCAGAAATTATTATTTGTTCTCATATAATAACAAATTGAACATAATAAGAGATAAGAGAGGTTATAAGAAAGTAAAACATAAATTAAAAGTAACATTGTTCCAACATTTAGATTATTTAAACCATTGAATTATGAAATGAATATGAAAATGAAAATACAACAGCATACCTTAAAATCCTCAACAGTGGTGAGTTTGGAGATCGTTAGGACGACCTCCTTTTTCCCGTCAACGGTCCGCACTTTGACATACATCCTCGTTAATTTCAACTAAATGTCATATGCCGAATACAATGGACTGTCGATCCACGAACAGTGGATCAGTTCTAATTTATAACGCCAAGTAGAAATTTGTTGGAAGTATCGTTGACAGAAGAATAACGTGCCGCCACTTGTTGGCTTTGTCCCTCTCCCACTTGTTAGCACTATACGTATAATGGCGGCTTTGGCGGGAATATCTGAATCAGCTATTGGCTCTTTCAGATCAAACAAATATTATATTTCACTTGCCAGTGCCAGAAGAGGAGAAGAATCGCACCAATAGCAGTTGTGTACTCCGTTCCATATGCAGTGAAATTGTTGCACAAAGCATCACCATTGTTAGGTTAAGTTTCTGGTAGTGACGAAGAGATGGCACTGTCGTCGTAGTGAAATTTGAACTCAAACGATCAAAGCTCAATATTGCACAAGAATAATTAACAAAAAAAAAAAGTTCAGTAAACTCATTATACATTTAGTAATAAAGTTCACTTAGTAACATAGTATTCAATTACTGCAATATCTTACCAGATAAATAATAGTTGTTCGATGGCAGTTAAGAAAGCAATGTATTTTATTCGTTACATTGAAAGTGTCTAACTTCTTTACAATTTAGAATACAAAAGACTTAAAGTACCAGCTATAACAATGTATATATCTAATATTCTAATTGTTGGAAATGTGTGTGCCAATAATATACCTGCAGTAGAAATCATTATGAGAAATTCCATTAGACTCTGATTATAATGAAAACTGATGATTCTCCGGTGTAAGTACAGAGAATCGTGAGCTTTGATAAGATGCATAAAGTATGCAACATTCTTCACTTAGTCAATATTCTTCTTAATGTTTGATGGCAAAAGATTATAGTAACAGGTCATTAAATTACAAGAGAAAAATACGACCTTTTTGTATTTAACTTCTATCGAGTTTTCTACAGTGAACTAAGTTAACGGAGTGTACTGCATTAGTGATGTAATGGGATAATTAAAAATGAAAATAAAAATTAATGAACTGCTACATTGTCTTTGGCTGCACAATAGAAGTAGACACGTCTCGTCGTGTAAGTCTATTAAAAAATTAGCAAATCATTCATAAAAATTCACCCTTGCATACACACGTCTTGTACTATACATGAGAGTTGATTTCACCACAGGTTGTGATTACAATTCCAAACTTGTTCATGGCATCTACAATGTATGTCCTTCGATACAGCGAGAATAAACTTTTTATCCACAACATGAAATACATGAGAATAAATTTTCATTGTTGCGTATAGTAAAGTATACAGTGTGACAATGAAATCTTCAGGCAGAAGCGAAGACTGTAGGAAGAAATATGTAAAGTGATGTGATACGTTACAATGTGTTTAAGATGTTATAAATTTCCTTAGTTTCATTAATTATATTAACTACACTAGATATCCTTTAACATATTTGGAATACCCTGCACTAGGGTGCAGGATACAGTTTACTGAAGAAATCATGTAACGACAAATCTCGTATCGAGAATTCTTAGTATAGCAGATTCTATTCTACATAGATTCTATCATCACTATAAAATGTACACAATTATGGCATGATACGGCTAAAGATAAAGGAACTAATGATAAATGAAATTCATTAATAGCGAGAAATTCTTTAGAAAATACACAGGCTCTTGCGTATTGTAGATTAATCTAATCCTAGATCACTGTAAAGGTTTCCTTCTTCGATACATTGAACATCGGTACAAAGATAAAGATCTGTGTTTACTGGATTACAGAAAAAAAAAATTTAGTTCATACACTTGTACGCAATCTGAATTCCATATAAGAGAAAGTGAGGTTCAATTAATTATGTCCCAAACATTCTTATCTTTCTTATCAATAAAATATAACTGTGGCACGGACCAGCCTGTGTCGTATCCTCGTAACTTTAAGAGAAAACAACAAAAAAATTCACTTTTGTTTTATTACTGCACTAAATGTATCACTCTCAGTATAATTAGCTGAATAAAGTAACACTGTGTTTCTCCAATCAACCAAATCACACATCATAAACAATATTCACATCTGCTCAAAAAATAATTCCCTGTCTGTCACACTGTCAGAGGAAGCTTGATAGAACACGTTATATCACTGATAAAAATAACATAGTCTCTTCTGTATCACCAGGAGAATATTTATAGTGCTCCAAGAATTATAACAGAAATTATACAGTGAGGTGCTGCTTGGCTTCGCCTGTGTTAGGATCCACTATGACTTTCTCTTGCACACTGTTTCCATTGGGAGATAAAGACCTGGAGGACGTACTCGGATCAACTATTGGTAGAAATCTCCCATCGGCACATTCCTTGAACAGCAATTCATTTTCCTTAGCGTCCTCTTTGCTGTTTGCAGGAACGCGACGCATCGTCAGGGTGAGCAGTTCAGCGATGAGGTAAGAGTCTGGCTTATAGAGCCTGGTGAAATGAAGACGAATATGGTCGCCTACGTTTTCATCCTTGCGAGGTACGTAGTCGCAATGAGGACAAGGAGGTGTCATCCTCTCGATACCATGGCGACGCTTATGAGCATCCATGACATCCTTGTCAGGAGTACTGAAAGGGCAGTCTTGACAGCGAATATTCTCTGCTTCAGCTTCACTAGGTGCCACCAGAAGACCTTTCTTTTGTAAGAGCATCAGCGACTGCTTGTCCTGGTTAGAAACTTGCAACACGGCAGAATTCGCTGCACTACCAGTAGCTAAGATATTGCCAGCTGCGGAGGAACCTGCTGAGGACTTTGTTAAGGATTTGCCAGAGCGAGATATAGATATAGAGCTATCAGATTGGATTCCAGCATCAATAGTTATAGCATCGTCCTCGTATCGTCGTCGCGACGCCTGTGCCTGGGCATTGGCTTGATGTTTTCTCAAGTGTTGAGCATAATTCGCGTAATACTTTACCGAATAATCACAAGTATCGCAGCGATATCGTTGCTTGGCACCATGTAACGTCAAGTGAATCCTATACTGTTCACGTTTTTCGAAAGCCGACGGACATTTGTGACACTTGTACCGTTTCTCCCGAAGTCGGCCATTCCTTAGGTATCCTGGATACACAAAGTTAGGATTACCGCGCATAAGGATGCCGAACTGTGGATCAGGTGGTGGTAGTAGTCTGGAAGACGTCACATTCTCGTTAGCTTCGGCGTGCCTACGATGAACAACCTGGTGCTTCACCAGATTCTGAGCCGTCTTCGACGAGTAATCACACTCGGTGCACTTGAACCTATTGTTTGTACCATGAAGAGTCATATGATATTCAAGGGCGTCCAGTTTAAAGTATCGCGCCGGACACTTGGCACAGGTGAACACTTGGTTTCCAGTTTCCTGACTACCAGTCGTGAGGTGATTAGTCAGAACATTACTGCGTCCTGTCCCTACCTCGACGACGATCCAAGCGACGTTAGTACTGTTACCCTCTGCGGAATCCTGAGTGTTCGCCTCGACACACGCCGTCGTAGGAGGAGGATATCTCTGCGAATGGCCATACAGGGAGAGTAGGTAACGAGTCCGGTCCTGGTACTCGGGTGAATGTGCTTTCTGATGTGCCAGTAGATGAGCTGGTTGTCGAGCAGCGTACGAGCACCACTGGCAGGAGTAGGCTAGCTCGGTACAGTGATAACGCAGGTGAATTCTGAGCTCCTTCTCGCATAGGAAGCGTGCAGGACACTTGCTACAGCAGTGAACCAGCCTGGAATCCCTCAAATCAGGTTCCGAAGCCACGGATATGGGTTGAGGAAGTCCAAGGAGGGTGGAGAGGTCGTTGACCTGTTGAGCATCAGTCCGACCCTCGTCAACGAGACAGTGTACAGTCCCCAGGGCACCTGAATGCATCTCTGCATGAGAATCCATGACTTCTCTTCTTGAACAAGCGAAGCTGCAGCTTGGACAAGCTATGAGAGAACCCTGGTTGGGTGAGTTCATGTGCATACTCTCGTGATCCCGGACCTCGGCTCGACGTGATGATACGTGCGGACAGTGTCGACATTTTAACATTTTTGCAATCGTTCCATCTGTTCGCGATACCCACACTAACGGTGCATCAGGAAGGGCACGCGTATCCAAGAGAAGAGGTGGAGCTTCGTTACCCTTTGATGAAACTGAACCTGAAGTTGAAGTGCTTGGGGATGTTATATGTATAACTTGTTCCATCGATGATTCCTCTTTAGTTTGGTTGTTCGCTAAAGAAAAATTAGTATCCCTATTATATTTATTGTAACAGAAGTTAGTAAAGATTTGCAAAACATTAAAGATCAAACATACCTAGAATTGTACGATGATTCTGAGAATATTTACGCTTAGAAGGAGATGAATCAGATTCTATATTTCTCTGATGAACAACAGCCAATTCCTCTCCATGTAATCGAGCATGATCCAAGAGCTCTCTAATAATATCAAGAAACATAAGCATGTCAGATTAGAATCGTAATCAAATTTGCAATAAATAAAAGTTAATATAATATAATACATACACTTTGGTGCTAACATAGTAGGGACAGAGATAACATTTAAATATGGCTTCAAGATTGGGTCTATGATGTACACGATGCAGAGCCAAAGATTCTGCATCAGCAGCTGAGAAAGGACAATCCTCACAGGTAAAGGCATTCTAAGAAATAAAAAAAGAAATTATTAAAATCACCTCAGAGTATGATCTTAATATCTATTAAAATAATTATATGGAACTTCAAATAAAACCTATACATAAATATCAAAGGTTGTTGACCTAACCAAACTAACCTTTTCAGATTCAGCAACATCGTCCATAGACTCGTAATGAGATTTAACATGAATCAACACAGTCTCCTTGTTAGAATCGCGAAAGTTACATCGTTTACACTTCCACAAAGTGCGTTTACTCTCCTCTGACCCGGAACCCGGCGGAGAAGACCTCGAAGGTGCCATGGCAGTCGCCTGCGTTATTGCGAGCGCGGTGACAGCCGCAGTTGTACTAGAGGATGCAGCAACGCCTGCAGTCGGCGTTACAGTCGCATTGGCGTTAGAGACAGCAGGATTATTTTTCAGGAGTGACTGACCCTGACTTCGGGTAGCAGCCTTTAAGGGTGGCGGAGGTCGCAAAGGTAATGCCGAGATCTCCCTTGAGGAATTTATGGATGTTAGGAGTGAAACAGGTGCTGGAGTAAGTTCTGGAGGTTGCGGATACTCCTTGGTATCACTCATAATAAGGACTTTAGTTGGTGGTTCATCAGAGGTACGGTCTTCACCAGTACGTTCCCCGTAAATGCGTTCATCTCCCGACTGCTGCTCTATCTGAAGAACAAATAAAAGAAAATATAATAAAGGATCAACAGTACCAAATGTATGTAAGAAGCTAAGTAATACTCGAAGAGATGAGTCGACTAAAGATATAGATCCTTTGTTATTAAACAGAGACCCCTGGCAAAGAATATTTGACTTCGACATTTGTTCATCCACATCCATGAGTATTGAAATTACATAAATTAAGAAGGTCTAACTTTAAACACAGTTTCGCTAGAGGTCTTTGCTTAATAATAATGAAAAACTAAGCTTCAATTGTTCTAATACCAAGAGGCCTTATGCTCTACAATAACAAATAAGAACACCGATAGAGTTTAGCTCTCTATAAGAAGTACAGCACAAATTGATGAACGTAAGAAACAACATAGACGTTTAAATAAAAGCGGTTGGCATTTCGTATAGTCGAGAGACTACCAATTTATTATTGCCTGACCTGAGCGAGATACTTGTTGTACTTGGAGTAGTTGCGCCGACCGGTCTCATCGGTCATGAGAACCCTGGCGCACATATGCGCAGGATCTCTAGCTGCCTTAAGTTTGATGTGCTTTGTGATATCCCACCGCCAGTTCGAGCGGTAGGCGCAGAGTGAACATTCAAATGGTTTCCGATTCAAGTGACCCACAATGTGTACGTGAAAGCGACTGGCCGTTGAAGCCCAGAACGGGCAGTGGGGACATTTGAATACCCGTCGTCCACTCGGCGTAGAGCCACCCTCGACCTACAGAAAGGGTTTGCGCTTTATACCAAAAAAACTAGCCGACTCTTATCGATTCTCGTATAACGAGATTTAATTAAATAAAAGAAAAAAAATAGAAAAAAAGAAAGATAAACAGATAAGCTTGACGTATAGCGTTATATCCTATCTGCTCAAGAGCATAGAGTAGTTCGGAATGAGCCCCGTACCGAGGATCCAGAAGAATTGAGCGCTCCAAAATTCGCATCCCAGTCCACTTGAAACGGAAACGCGTATTCACCGCGGTAAGCGGTCCGAAGTTCCGTGTAACCCGTGGAGTTTTCCAGGCTATTATCGGTAGCTGCATAATCATTGCTCGTAGGGTGGCAGAGGCGCATGTGCACTTGCAGATCAGCCGAGCTCTTACAACGTCTTCTACAGTTAGGACAACGCGAAGTGCCAAGGGACACACTGAGAGCAGTGTGATGAGTCCGTCTGTGACTGGTCAGCTCCTCGAGGCTACTCGCTTCGAAGGTACACCAACACTTCAAATCATTCTGGCTACTTACGGCCACCTCAGCTATCCCATTGTTCCCGGAAGTCGTCATCAGTCTCTCCTTCAGTTTGTCGAAGAAGGAGGCGTTCTTTTTCTCAAAGGAATCTGTCGTACCAGCCTCCTTCTTCAGCTCGGACGCCTGCTAGTAATTAATAAATGTCATTTTCATTATTTAATATTGAAATTAATTTAGACGTTTTAATATTCACTGAGGTACTAACTATTTTTTTATGATCAAGCGAACGTACTTCCTTGTTTCCATATAGCCGTGCCATTTCCGTATCACGTGCGATTCGAGCTAGTTCTGGTCTTACTCTCACCCGGGGAACCTTCAGTAAGGTCGTACCCGGACCACTGGCTCCAGCATTGTTAGCTTTGGCGTTGCTTACGGGACTCAGTGGTATTAGCATAGGTAATGGTTTCTTAGGTTTATTTGCCGCGTTATGAGAATGAGATTCTGCCAAGTGTCGCTGCATCTTCGAATCCCAGGCGGTGATGAATTGGCAACCGTTCTCTTCGCACTTGAGGGCGATGCAATCTGCACCGGCAATGGCACTTCTTCTGTCCTCGGGTGAACTTAGGTTTTTGTCTGGAGATAAAGACTTAGCCGGACTGCCAGACTTCAGCTTTTCCGGATTGTTCGAACCAGTCGCTGTATCTCGAAAATCACTTGCACCCACCTGTAGCATTTAATAACAATGTCCAATATGTTCTAATACTTATCTCTTTATCCAAATAATTTATAGACTTTCTTACTGACCTGGTTATAACGCTTTGGACTATTACGAGGTTTGCGTTCAAAAGGTGTGTTCATCTTGCGAGGAGTTCGTCCTACAGGAGGTTCATGATGATTGGTTTCGTGTACTGTTAAGCTCTGACGAATGTCTGCTGTAAAATTACAGGCTCTACATTGAAAGGCTCCGCCTCCGCCATGATTACGTGTGTGACGATCCAAATTCCACTGGAAGAATTGAATAAGGAATAAGGTTAATAATTATGCTTTCGAACTCAGATTATGATGGAGTTTGTACAAAGTGTCGAGTAAGGGATGTTGACAAAAAATAACTGACCTTGTATGGAGTACGAAAATCGCAAGCGTCGCACTTTATCATTGGCATCGAATGATATTTCACATGTTTTGTATAACGAGCACGAACGTGTGTTACGTAGGAGCACTTGGCGCATCTGAAAAAACGTCGTTTCAAGTGATGGACTCTTTGATGGGTTTCGAGATCCTGAGGGTTGGCTGCAATGTGAGCACACATTGGACAGCGACTTCTTTCCGCGGATTCAGCTGCGACCTTGTCCTGAAGATCCTCATGAGCAACACGGAAGTGCCTTTGCAATTTCTTTACGTGCTGACAAACAAATTCACAGTGGGGACATTCATAGCACTTGACCTATATAAAGAAAAAGAATCAATAGTCAGAGAACAGAATGTGAACGTAAGCATAATGAATTCCAATTATTAAAAGTTAATAGCAAGAGAAACCAGTATAGATATATTATAAAAAGAAGTATTGATACTTGCAGCGAATGAAATTGAATGACTTAATGATTAAAAAGAGCTGATCGAAGAGTTAGCAATCTCAATAAAATAGCATTCCTCATAAAACTGGCCAGTGAAGACCAAGAGATTCTAGCAAAATTGTAAAAAAAAAAAGTTATAAAATCAATAACCAAGAATGAGTGAATAGCCAAATAAAATATACTCACCTTTTGTTTATGCTCATTCTTAAGATGTGCAAGATAAGCTTTTAGATTGGATAAACCCTTAGGTGGGTTACAGGTTTTACACTCATAATTCCTTTCAGAGTCCTCCGGTTCCTCAGTGACAATTTCCACAGGTTCCTCTTTAATAACAAGTCTCTTTTCACTTTCATCACTCTTAAATCTATCATCATTCACAGACTCCTGTTCCTCAAGTTCCTGTTCATCAATAATCTCATCCTCTTCCTCCTCTTCCTCACCCACTCCCCCCTCAATATCCTCCTCATCTTCAACCAACAACTCGTCCTCTTCGTCATTAATTTCCTCTTCCTCCTCCTTATTATATCTAGACTCAGTCTTGGTAGGTGCTGGTGTATACTGAAGATGTTGCTGAGGTCGAGGACGTAGCGCACGCAGCCGAGGAAGTCGTCCTGACATCTTGGTTAGGTCTCGTTCACCACAACTCCCTAGCAAATGTAATTTTCAGCTATAGATAACCAGATCAGTTAAAAACCGTACAAGCAACACAAATATTTACAATCGACAACAACAATCGTCAAAGGAAACGTGAGTATAATGGAAAGTACAACGCGCGACAAGAAATCATCGTGCTGCCGGTTATGCTCTGAAAATGGACGGCTTCCGGTGATAATCCACGTCCGATGCGTTTTCCCAGAGAACGTCAAAGCCGCTTGCGCAACATATCCTTACTCCGCGCATCATTTTTTCATACAAAAACCTCTATCTAAGGAAACCTAAGACTTAAACGAGACTGGGATGATTTCCGTTTCTTTAATTGTCACGTAATTCTCTTTTTCTTAGATAAATTCGACCACACAGCATTACATTCATTAACATTTCCTCTTTACGTCAAGGCCCACAGTACCATCAAACTGACAATGAAAAGTGGTATGCGGAATTATTGAAAAAAAAAAACATTTCCATCCTATACATTAAAAATATTTATAAAGTTCTAAAGAAACGCGATAGCTCTTGAGACTACAGCTCTTGGTTTTGATAAGATAGTATTTGATAGTATTATACTTAACGTGGACGCCGAACAATCCATACCGGAAGTCGTACTCAATAAATTAAGAATAATATTGATCTACATTATTCTATATTATTAAAGCATACCATATGGCGTTGTGATGCATAGTAAGAATATTTTTAAAAAATGTATTGACAACATTAACAATGTCAAAACACTACATGAATTCATATTCCAATTTAACTGTTCGATCAAGAACCCGATGACTTCCGTTTTCATCCAGCCCTTGGCTCATCATCTTGTAACACGATTGGCTGACTGATAAAACTACACCTGCACCAATTCCCCAACCGTTATCGAGATCCAAAGGAATGATTAAATGTTAAATCGATAACTCCATGATTAATATAACATGAGAAAGTAATAGGAAGTTCGAAAAAGGAATAAAATTATTAAAGTTACAGTCTCGGTATAGATCAATGTCCAATATTCGACAGTGGTAACGACTTCCGTTTCCGTTAACCCAGAGGTTGGGACATGAGTGACACTATGCTAGAAGAAGAAGAAGAACAAGAAGAGTCCTGCCGTCGATGGCGAGGAGCAGTTGGTGGACTCACACGATCAGTCAGTCGATTTTCAAACGATCAGGAGGCGCGTACAGGTTCACTACGGGTAGCCAGCCGGACACTGGTAATAAAGGAGACCACCACCGTCTGACTCAGAACGGGACGCTGAAGAAGATTGCCTCTCCGCCATTGACGAGAGCGGCGCCTCGAGTTCCGTTTCTCCTCGGACCACAATATCAGTCGACTTCCGGTTGAGAAGTCGGCGCCCCGGCAAGAACCGCCGAGCGTGCCCGAGCAGTTAGTTCGGAT
This sequence comes from Trachelus tabidus, assembly GCA_030142655.1. Taxonomy (NCBI): domain Eukaryota; kingdom Metazoa; phylum Arthropoda; class Insecta; order Hymenoptera; family Cephidae; genus Trachelus; species Trachelus tabidus. The sequence goes on from JARQTI010000004.1 coordinate 50,426, forward strand.
CACAGGAAAGAACGCGACACGCCGGAGAGACCGGTCGGTGGCTCGATAGCGAACTAAGAAGCAAACAAACCTCCACCTCTGTCTCCTCCTCCAGCTCTTGTTCGCGCTCGCTCGAGTCCGGCCGAATGATCGTAGCAATGGCGACGCGTGTCTCCCTCTCTCTCGCCCATACGTCAGCTCTCTCTCGCTTTCTATTACTTATGCTCTCTCTTTCTCTCTCTCTCTCTCTCTCGCTCTTGTAGATGGTGTATACATTAACGTACGCGCCCTACGACCTGCCCGTCTGCCTACTTGTCAGCCAGCCACTCGAGGCCCACGTTGTCCTCTCAGCACTGCTGGGCACTCTGATGTCGAACGTCCGGACAGCACGACGAAGAGAGACGCGCGTCTCTCGCGCAAGAGTTCCGCGACGCTAGTTTTACCGTGGTGCTAGCGTCTCATCGGCGCTGAATGAGCGCCGATGGAACGGAACGGACCAAGCAAGCAGGTCGGCTAGCTGGCTGTCCCTCCCTCCGACCGCCCGGATGACTTGACTGGCGATGGCGATGGCGAAGTGGCGCAGTCGGGCGCCATCTGCAATTCCGATTCTGATTCTGGTCTCTCGCGCCTCCCCTTCCTTTCCCTCCGACCCGTCACAGCTCTGCCTCCTTGGCTGCTTCACTCGCCTTCGCCCTCGCTCTCGCCCTCGCCCTCATCAGCCAACTAGCTCTCTCCCTTCCTTCGTCTCTCCTTCTTCCACTCGGCAAGTCTTCCTGTCTGACCTGACTATGTCTTCCGTCTTTCCTGTTTTCCTGCCTGCTTACTTGTATGTATTGCCTCCCTGATGCTCCTTCCTTTATAGCTGCCCAGTGAAATACTTGGCTGGCTGCCTGACTGCTGAGATGCCTACCTGCCTGGATGCCCTCGTTTGGTTTACCTTCTCTCCCCACGCCTCCTGCGAAATCCCTGCTCCAGGCTACTTCCTTCAGCTTATTTTCTACTAGACACCAACCCTACCGAAGACAACTGTTCACACTCCCAGCTTCTTCTTGTTCTTCTTCTTCGACTGACTCTTCTTCTTCCTTTATGCTGTTGGAATATTTTTTTCTTTGATATTCTTCTCTTGGTCATTTACTCTTTTTCTCGCTATGCTACCTCGCACTCTCTTTGTCTTTCTCACTCTTTCTTTCTCTCCCTCCCTCCCCCCCCTCCTCCTCACTCTTTCTCACTCTCTGACGTCGTTTGCAGTTAATCCTGTCCACCTTGCGCTCCGTAAGAATCGCCGTTGCCGATGATACTACTACCTCTTTCTCCTCCTCCTGTTCGTCTACCACCTCCTCCTACTCGTCTATCAGGTCGATGTGTGTCGTCACAGGATCCTCCATTTCACCAAGAACCTCAGCTAGAGTACTCCTTTAGTCTGCAGTAGCGACCATGGTGTTTAAGGATCCTCTCATTAACGGATGCTCAAAAGAATCCTTTCTCTACGTAGCCAATATACCTGGAATCGTACAATGTCGTAAATTATTTATATATCGTATATCATAGTCGCACAGATTATTTATATCGTCCTCATTGGAATCTGTTTTGTAACGAGAAAAAATATTCGTTCTTCAAATAGTCTATAATACGTTCCAACATTTTTTTCTTAACGTCCACTTCAGTAAACTTAGTGACCAATAGTATCTAAGAGTGTAACCTACAGATCCTGGAGATGACGAGGAAACGTCGGTACGGAGAGACGCCCAGCAGCTTAATCAGCTCTCTGCCTGTACTCGGCATTGTCCGGTTAACTCCGTTAAGCCGAGCATTGTTACAGCATGGAATACATTTATTAGCTAATTACAGGAATCGCTTCATCTGAATCCTATTTTCATCAATAATGCAGCGTTATGAGGTACTGGCTTTCAGTCGCATTGCGCTGCTACATCGTCGTCCGATCGATAATATCATCGATTTCGTCACTCTTCTTGTTTGTCCGCCCATTTCCACAGCATCTTCTCCAAGCGCGTTCTGACGCAACGGCAGACTCAACCTCTCCGTAATTGAATCCAACTAGTAATTTATCTTTGAGGCAATATAGCACAGAAATAAAGAATTCTATATCTTTGACTTCCGGTTCACTTGGAGTACCTCTACCTTAGTAACATCACTCACGGATGAGATTAAACTTCATTAATCTCTTATTATACTAATCTAACGTTCATCCAGAACTATCAGGTGACAAATGTGTATATCATATCTTTAGCCTCGACTACTCTGTACACCGGTGTGGCATCTTATCTCGTTAAAAAGACATTGTCTTAAATATTACACACAGATTCAACAGGCTACGCCTACAGTTGCTGCTGGCTGGTTATGTACATCTACGTTTTGAGATACGGATGCTATCGCCCAGGGAGTGTAGTCAAATCTATTGCAATCCACAGGGGAAACTACTGACGGCCGGGTCTCCTTCCACAAATGCTGGTGCGTCTAATTCGGGAGTCCTTCGAGAGCGTCGCGTAGAAACGTAGAACGGGACGCTTTGAAATACCAGAAACACGCTCTGCTCCACCTCTCTGCATTAATACAGATAGAATATATAAAGGCTAAGCATAAGTAGTAAATACACGAATAACGTGGTACCTCGCCTCTGAATCCTGTTGCCAACAAAAAGGAGGTTCTACCGGGCGACATCTACCTGACCTCTTCCGCTCAGTTTATACCAAGATATTAGTAATCAATAGTCGCCGTCCGATCAAGCCAACCACGATATCCAAAGAATTCACGACATGTAGTATCCTGACAATTGGTATATGTAAAATCTGTTGTCAGTGCAGCTGGCGAACAAGTAAAAATATTTATATAGATTAAGAGCCCTTGGCGATGGCGTCAATGTTCCTCTTAAAGTCATCATCTTCGCCTTGTCCAATAAAACAAGTGCTACGATATCAGTGCATCTCTTTACTTTCGTTGTTTCATAAAAGTAACTATCCATTGCTTCAAGTATAATAGTAGATCAGAGAGTGAAAGATCTCTGTCCTTGTAGATAAGATCCTGAGCAAGGATACAGGTACTCTTCGATTCATCACTGTTCACAATTCTTAAACCTGACCATGAGCAGAGGGAAAATTGTTGGTAAGACAGATTTAGCAGGACCTGCAGCAAGCCTGTCCCATGCAGTCCCATGGAACAGACAATGGCGTCGAGTGGTCTGTATTTTCTTTGAAGATTCCAGTTCCATTTGAAACTCCTTTTCCCATGTAACAAATACAGAATTACAACTTACTGCTTGTGGTTGCTTTTATAAAAAGTCTTACAGCTTGATACCAATTCAATCTAATTGTTAAATTTTTCATTTATCGTATCGTTAACTCGGTTAAACAATTAGGAATTACTTGGGGAGAAGTACGTTATCACAGCTGGCATAACTTGCTAGTAAATATGGTAGTCTACTGTCTGTAGTGCCATGCCACGTGCAGAGTACAATATCGCATAAAGGCTATTGTTATGGAATACGAATCTTCAGGGTATTTCAGGCACACGCAATTCCAGACAAAATTCTGTAATTTGGCGGCGAGCGAGGATATCGGATGTGGGATAAGAAGGAGACAAAGGGGATGGAGATGGCGGCTGAGGAGGAGGAAGAGGAGTAGATAGAAACCAAGAGCAACGTCGAATCGAATTCACTCCTCTTCCTTTCTCCTTCTTTTTACCTCGCTCTCCTCTCTACCCGCGGATCTCTCGTCCGCCACGTTTTCCTTGCAGCCAGCTGGAGCCCACAGCATGGCGAGGCGTCCTATTTTCTTGCTTTCTTGTATATCAGGGCACGATCGGAGCTACAGTTTTTAGAGATTGAGCATTTATGGCTGCTCCAAGAACACGAGGATGACTGAGAATATCCTAGTGTCGTACTTCCGTTTGCTCTGCTAAATTTACTTGTAGATCAGTCCACGATTTATTAGATCCTTGAGACTTTTTGCTCACTCAATCTTCACTGTTCTTGTCTTAGCTTAATGGTTTCTATTGGTAATTGTTCTTTTTTTTTCAAAGAAATGCTTTAGTAGGGTATCGTCTTGCTAATAGCGGGTTAGTTGAATATGAATTATGCAATGATTATGCCCTGGTAAAATAGTATTGATTTTTTTTTAATTGACTCATTTGGATTAGGATTATGGCTTTTACTTACCAGAGGAAATATTCTGAAGGTTGACTTTGAGTTTTTAGACCAAATTATGAGATAATACTTTTTGATTTATCATTGTTCCTCTTTCTTTATGACGTACGTCGAATTAGGTACTATCATGTTCTTTGGATACGTTCAGACATTCATTGGCAATGAAGTCTGGAACGCATTCACTGTCGATTATAATCGATTTGAAATTAAGATTTTTTACTGATTTTTTTAAATTGAAGAGCGTATACTTTTTATTACAAGATTTTATTGATACTTCGTCCCAATTCGTGTGAAAATTATTTTTAAAAAAGGTCACTGTTGTCATCTCTATAAAAAAAATGTGATTCAGTTTTAATGCAGAGCATGTCTAATATAGTATCTTGCTCCTCGTAACTGTTAGTAATTAAGCCATTCGATTGGTCATGGAGCAAGAATGTTTCTTAACAAAAAAATTCATCCTATTGGCACCTTTTACTAATTATTTCATTTAGAAGAAGTCAGTATTTTAATTCTTCACAATTGTATGAAAAGGAGCAATTCTTATAATAATTGTTCTACGCCACCATTTTGGAACACCACATTGGCACTCCGAAAATCTATCATTCAATTAGATACAGTAGCATCGAGCCTAGATGATTATAATTTGATGAATACAGACATATTATTTGTATTGATATTTTCTAAATAAAATGTCTATATTCATGTCGCTTTCATCAATATTCAAACCTACATGGGGAAATTTATATTTTCCAATGACAAAATTAAATAATTCTATATAACTAACTATAGTTAGTCTGCCAAAGTATCGAGTAATGAAAACGATCCTTTGACTGTCCATATTGAAAGCAGACCGGCAGTTTTCACTGTTTATACTTAAATAATTATATAAACGTTATCCTGAATATTTGGAGGGTACATAAACTGGTCTATGATCTCGTTACAAGTGTCCCTTACGAATGTTGGTGATAACTCATTCATTTGATAAGGAATTAGGTACTTATTTCATTAATCGGGAGGAATTCTTCATGGACTTTCAGTAGATTAATTTGTGACTTATTGCTGTGCGCAACTCAAGCCAGGCTGGCCTTGCATTTCATCCTCATCCGAAGAGTAAGACTTTCCTGTGCGACTTGATGAAGTATTATGATCAGGATCGTACTCCTCCAAATCAACTTCCATGGAATCCTTAGGTATTTTAAGTTTTGGCCTTGGAGGGAAAACAGACTCAAGTTGCTGAAAGAAATAATACCACTATGAACGTACATTTCTTATGAGTTATAATTAATTTCCTTTTTTATCATAGATTACCTTTAACACTTGTTCGCTAGCAAAATGATCCTCAGGGAAAGTGACTTCAAACTTTATGTACAGATTTCCCTTTTCAAATGGATTCCTGTACTGCGGCATACCTTCGCCAGCAATGGCTTTGATATCGCCCGGACGGATAATATGACCAGCAGGGTGTTTAACGTGTAAATGTCTGCCATCCAAGTGACGCACTATTATATCCATTCCACACAGAGCTTCAGCTAATCCGATTTTTGTAGTCATATGCAAATGATCATTGTTTCGTTGAAAAACATCATGCGGTTTTTGCTGAAGTAATATGACAACGTCACCAGCCTGACAACCTGGCATTTGATCACTCTCTCCTGTTAGAAAATCATGTGTTAAGTATATTTTATATTGAATATTCATTAAAAGTTCACATTGTACCTCTGAATAATATCTTCTGATTATTCTGCATCCCTTTATCTATGTGGACTTCCAAAATTTTTTGCTCGCTGATAATTTTCTTGCCATTGCAGGTAGTGCACCTGTCTTTCTCATTTATAACCTCGCCGGTACCCTGGCAGTCTTCACAAGGAGTTTGAATCTGTTGAGATAGACCTGGAACAAGTTGTCTTAATACTATCTTCATTCCAACTCCTCGGCATCCTCTGCATCGCACGACAGCACCTTCCGCACCCCCCAATCTATTTTGAAAAGAAATCTTTTAAATAAAAATGCTAAAACCAAAAATTCTATGCGCCGCTTACTTACCCTCCACAAGCGCTGCACTTAACCTTCTTACTTTGTTGCAGCTTAGTGGTTTTACCATTGTACATATCTTCCAACGTAACTCTAATGACAATGTGGGAAACCAAAAATTAGACAACGAATAATTTTTTAATTCTGTATCTAACTATAGTACGCACTTCAGGTGATGTATTGTATCTTCACCACGCATTGGCTTTCTCCTCCCCATCCCTCCACCAAACCCTGCTAAACCTTGAAATAAGAAATGTATTTGATAACAAACACAATCGTATAATTAAAGAATCGTTGCAATTACGGCATGGTAGCAATGCAGACCTCCAAAGAGACCACCTCCACATCCAAACAAGTCCGAGAAGATGTCATCGGTAGACATCCTGCCCTCACCGACTCCTTCTTGAACACCTTTCAAGCCATATTGATCATAGACTCGACGTTTCTTGGAATCGGATAATACTTCATAAGCAAATGAAATGTCCTTAAACTTATCTCCTGCTGTAGGATTCTTATCAGGATGAAATTCCTTAGCGAGTTTCTTATAAGACTGCAAAAATAAGGAGGATAAAATAGTTTAATAAGAATAAAAGATTTTGCAAGAACAAAGCTCCATATAATAAAAAAAAGATACAAAATAAATGTAAAATAAAATTAACTGAAGTCAAGGATGAACTTAATTCTACTAAAACATTAGTTAGTGAAATAACAATGGACGATTTCATAATAACGTATGGACGTTATATTATGCATCACGTGTAAGTAAAATATGAATAGTAATTTTTTACCAGTATTATGTAATAAGGATAATTACAAGAATTTAGATCCAAAGATTGAACTGCAAAATTTTTATAATGATAAGAGTTCAATGACTCAGAATTAAATTGGCCTCGGCGGAGTCGCCAAACTATCCAAGTGTTTTTTATTCCATGCATGAACAGGGTGTAAAGTACTTTGATCCTTTACCTTCTTTATCGTTTGCTCGTCGGCACCCCTAGGTACACCAAGGATTTCATAAAGCTTATTCTCGGCCATTTCGTTCAAAAAGCTTGAAAAGTTCCAAGAATCCGTAAAGAAATCTAAATTTTTACGTCGCACAGCAGCAGTGGCCTATGATCTTACAGGCCGTAAGGAACAGTAAGGAGAGCGCAAGGCATCGTGATGAAGCGGACGGAAGTATGACCAAGTATACCAACAATTCAACAAGAAAATATAGAATGTTACGTGAACATATTTTTCCTCGCCAATGCAGCCAGTGGAAACTTCTTAAAATGGCATGACATTTTTAAATATTCCACATTCTCTATTCTACGTCTCCATCTAGAATTTTTATTAGTTTAATAAATATTAACAAGTTTGTAATCAATTCTCTTATCAAGTGTGAGGACATTAATCGATGTTAATAAACTTTCTATATAATTTTGTAAACCGAAAGCAGTTCATTCTTTCCCGCTCTTTTATTTGAATTTCGACGATACGAAAATGAGTTATCTAAATTACAATGGGATTAAGAAATGATTGTTTTGTAAAGATTACGTGACAGTCGTTTATGTTCTTTATATAAAATATCCATTTGATTTCAAGGAGAATCGCTCTAGATGAAAAGATGCTAGAGAATTTATACAGTTCATATGCAATGAGCGACTAAAATCTATTTGCCCATCTAGTTTCTATGTCGATCACTCTGAAAATTACTTTACCAGCTTCACCCTGCTGACAGTCAACGGCGTAGGCTGTTCTTGTAATATGGTACGTGCATGACAGGTGTGACATTCATTCCTATAGAGGCAGAGATAAGTAGGGAGATGCACAATACTGAGGCAGAGATGAATTGGGAGATGCACAACGCTCTGGTTTTAGGCGATATCAAAAGCATGACGCTAAATCGTAGCGGCGAGACCGGGACTAGGATTTTGTAATCATCGTCTTCGTCGATAATGCATATCCCGCCGTAGTCGAACTGAACGTGTTCGCGAACGCGTAGCCTGGCAGGCATAGGTTCTCCGCAAATTACCGCTGGTTCCCAGAGCAACCCTTGGAACGAGGCCGCTCGTCAGATATTGTCTAAATATCTTTATCTTTTTTTTGTAATCTTAAATTAGAGTGCACATTGTAAGCTCGATAAGATTTCCTAAGAAAAAAGCCAGCACTACATGCCTGCACTGAAGCGTATGGTGCGATTAATAACCTTAACTGATATTTTAACGATGTTACATAGCAGAACTACTGCTAAAACCTATCAGGAACTATAGAACTCCTCGAGAACTATTGAAAAAGCGTATTGTTAAATCACTTTTAAGAATCTTAAAAAAGTGGTTCCATACATATGATACCATACAATGATTCAGGGTTCGATTGAACTGAAGACCTTGCTGCCCGCCTGCTTGTCCTGAACGGTTTGCGGGGGGGTGGCAACTTTTTGCCCACCTCCGAGCAACCATTCGTGTCACGCTGACTGCAACATCGGCTGGAACGATGAACATGACCCGCGCGGCAACGCGAATCTGAAACATCGACAGAGGCGATGATTAAGAAATTCTACTCCTGGACTCGCCGCTACGATTTAACGTCATGCTTTTAATATCGTCTAAAACCGTAGGGTTGTGCATCTCCCCACTCATCTCTGATAGAGAACTGTCATTTTTGTGAATCACTCATCACCGAATAAGAAATATTAACGCGATAAGTATTTAACGGTATCAACGAATCTCTCAAGTTTGCGACACGTAATATTGGCGGTTGTAAAAATTAGTCAAAATGTTTGCAAGCGGTCCGAATTATACGAAGCTAAAGACACACTTGAGATTGGCGATAAACAGGTTAAAGTTGTTGGAAAAAAAGAAGACGGAATTGGCACAGAAAGCTAGAAAGGAGATTGCGGATTATATTGCTGCTGGAAAAGTTGAAAGAGCCAGGATCAGGGTGGAGCATATTATACGAGAAGACTATATGGTTGAAGCTATGGAATTATTAGAAATGTATTGTGACTTATTGTTGGCAAGATTTGGCTTGATTCAACAAATGAAGTATGTATTATTTAAAGCGTTAAGTTGGAGAGGTTTCTTTAATTATTGTTCTTTTTAGAAACTTGGATGATGGACTGGCTGAAGCTATCTCTACGATAATATGGGCTGCACCACGTATCCAAACCGATGTACAGGAGATGAAAGTTATTTCTGATATATTGAGTTCCAAGTATGGTAAACAGTATACAGATGCTTGCAGAGAGGAGGCTGTGCAGTCTATTTCAGAAAAATTGAAGCACAAGATGAGCGTGCAGTCACCTTCGAAATTACTCGTGGAAAAATATCTTATTGAAATAGCAAAGAATTACAATGTAGAGTACGAACCTGATCCTCAAGTTATGGCTGAGGGACAGGATGCATTGTTGATTGATATAGGAAATAGTGGAGGCGAACTACCGAACAATTTAGATCTAGCTGCAGGTGGTGGTATTTCACAACCAGTCGGTTTTATAGGTTATCCTCAGCCTCCAGTATTGCCTGATGGTGGCTCTAATTTTAATATGATGGTACTTTATGTCTCTACATTCCTGTCAGTATTCTTTTTATTTATAATTTCGTTCTTCTATACATTTTTATTACCAACGTAGGGCCCTCAAAAACCAACGATACCTGCTGTTGGTTTTGTAAATCCTGGTGCTCCTCCTGTCACAGGAAAAGATCAAAATAATGCATTCAATCCAGCTGGATTTTCTTATAATATTCCATTGGATAATGCAAATGTGAATAAACCTGTAAGCAGAATTCTGTACATGTATCGATAACAAATATTTTTTCCACTCGTTACTAACATAAATTTCAGGAAGATGATCTGCCTCCTCCATACGACTCATTCCCGCCAGATTTAAACAAGCAGGTAAGTTTTCTCAAAAAGTTTTATAGCCAAAATATTTAATTTTATACAAACTACACATCAGACTATTATATCTACAGTCCGATCAAAAGCCAAAACCTCAGCCAAGGTCCAAGATGCCAATGAACGACTTCCAGCTTCCTGATTTACCTGCAGTTCCCGTGGATGACGAGCCCCCAACTGCACCAGAAAATGACGACATAGACTTTGACGACCTAATGAAGCGTTTTGAAGACTTAAAAAAACGAAAGTAAAAACTGCAAACTGTCACTGCACAACAAAAAATTAGAAGCCATTAACGTTATAATCCATATACGGATTCTTAAAAATAATGGTATATAAGGCCTTAGGTATATAAGATCAATAGAAATCTGAGATATATAGTTTTTTTTCTTTTTAAACACAGTATAGACATCTCACAGAAAGATATGCTGAGTTAGAGTTAAACTCTGTTCCATCAATGGATAAAGTATATAACCAATTTTATATTAACTTTAATGAGCCCTTTAATTAATTAATTAATTGGTGCCTTTGTATAAAGTACTGTAAAGCGTAGATCACAACGATGTGTTTTAAACTATAGTAATACAATTACTTCATTCTGTATATAGAGTACGAATTGGTCCGAGTATTCTGTTATTAGGAAAACCGAAAAATATTTTGCTTCTAACATTTGTAAGTTAATAAACGATAATTGCGCTAATACCTGTCTGGATTTTTATTTTTAAAAACTTTCAAATATAACATACATATTTCTGATATATTATAATTAAAGATGTACCAGACATCCCTAAATATGCAATCGTAATACCACAACCATAATCGTTAAAATTTCTGATCCAATAATTTCTAAGGAACGAATTGAGAATCATCTGTTCTTCTTACTGATCCTCCCAATCGTCGCATTTCTAAAATAATAAAACAAAACGAGATTCGTGCTATTAAAAATATACTATATCACACTTACTTCTCGTCCTTTGTCAGCCAAACAACCCAAGAGATTCTGAGAGAATTGACACTTCTCGTTATTCATATCCATATCAAGATAACGGAAACAATTCAGTACAGACTCTTCAATGAAATCACGCAATTCCGGATCATGTACATTCTGTGACATTATATTGGTAACTGCCATACGTTCTGGAAATCCTTTCTGGTCGACCTAGATATGCCGCCATGCAGAAACGTACAAAAAGAGATAAATAAAAAGAGACAATATATACAATAGTTATTTCTCCTCTTACCAGATTGAGTTTATCGAAGAAGCACTGTATAACGCACTGTAACACCGTGGAAAAATTATTAATAAATTACTCAATTATCCATCAGACTGGTAAACCAGTTTGTCATTCTTAAAAAAAAAAAAGAAACGTATACTGAGTTCTCACCGCTTGATCATGCCGATCATCGTACTTCTGATTATTATAAGAATGCAATCGATCGTTGTCCATTTTTCTAGTATTCATTGAATTTCTATGATTCATATTGCCAGTAGAGTTTCGCATTCTATTACCATTATCGCTTGTATTATTATAAGACATTGATCTGCCATTCCAATTTTGTCTGTTCTGCCGTATTCCGTTGAAATTCCTATAAAAGTATATTGTTGATTCCAATAAATAATATGTAAAAACGGATTTATATTACGATATACAGTAAAGCATTTGTATTTCTACAAAATTCAATTACCCGTTTTTCGTATTGTCGTCCACGCCACTAAAGTTCCTCTCGCTTCTTCCATTACGACCAAAGACAAATTTCTTATCAAATATATTCTCATCAGATCCTGAATCATCCTCAGAGCTATCAGTTTCGCTCGAGGTCGCAAAATCCCTCTCAAGTTTCGCGTTACCCAAGTGTCGCTTACGGCAAGTTTGCATAATCTTACGGAACTGTTCATCGCTTTGCTGACTGCCCGTTCGACATTTTAAAGCCTGGAAAGAAAAAAGAATCAAGGATAAAATATTGCAAGTTCTACAAGACTGGTTAAGGGCTAGCGAAGTTCGTGAACTAAGTTACGCGATATACATTGTCATTAAATAATCCAAGACAAGAACATAAAAAGCTTCTTATAATAGCCTACCGTGCCACAGTCAATTAAGAAAGCCAAGAGGCAAGCAAACAAGCACAAAGTTAAAAGCTTCATTTTGCGATTCTCACGGATCGACGATCGACACGAGCCTGACGAACTTTATCACAGAAGCACAAATAACTTTGTGAACGATCGTCTACTTGTAAATCAGGATTACCATTTCCGAGTGACGCGCAGTTGAATAGGAGTGACATTTTAAATGCATCCCGAATTGTTTTCATGTCTTTGTCGAGAGAAATAAATACCGGACGGAGATGCGGTCCATTTACCGCGTCAACCTGTCCCATTTGAATGTACTTGAAATCCAAAATTAATTGATCCTAATGCGAATTCCTATTCGCGTAAAAAAAACCAGACGCACTGGAATCATTGTCAATTCAATTGAAAGTGTCCCTGGTGGCTACTGGTGGCCATCTTCTTGTATTCTTTTTCATCCATCCCCTTCATGGCTCAGTAGCAAATTTAATTAGAGGTCCTCTCGTAGATCAGTTATGGTAGAGGCAATCTGAAAGTCAAAGAGATTGAAAGTCTCTGCGCAATGTCACCCGCAGAGAGATACTTGGAATTTTCTTTTTAAATTTCGCAGCGATACCTGGTCCAGCGTGGGGGAGCGGTATTTGGTTCCACTTATAATTTAGGTAAATCAGTACCTATTGGTACTTACTGACAATGAGTGCCAGAGAAAACCTATCAGTAGCGTGCTAAAGAATAAGAGAGAGTTTGTTCATGGAGGCATATCAGATCGTGAAGCGTGTCTCAGTCCAATTCACACCTCTCGATGGTAAACATGACGTGTATCAAAAGTATAGTGAGTAAATTTTAAGTTCATTGCCTAATTTGAGGATAAAACGTGACATTTAAGTTAAGTCGTTATAAACTAACAAAATTGTACGAAGCAATGGAAAATCTTGACTGTACAAATTTACTGGAATAATTCTAAATATAATTTAGCTGTAAGTAAGGTCAGTGTCTTTCTGAGAGGGCCATCTCTTTACGAGTTTCGCAACAAAAGAGTCCCTTGAATGTGTCACCGGCGTTGCGGCTTGACTATAGCTTATTGAGTGTATTTAACGCCTTTTAATTATAAGTTTAGAACTTAAAAGTGTATTTACATGTATATAATTAACTATCAGTGTACGCGTGCAAATTTTTCTATTATATGTTAAGTCATAAGAGTGATAGATCATAGCTTGAATGTATGTATATAAATTAGACATGGTTGAAATTTCACGTTTACGAAAGTAATACGCAACACACGAAGTGGCGGGGAAAATCGAAAGAGTATAATGAAAGAAAAAAGTATTGTTATACAGGGCGAAAAATAAAAAAGATTTTTCTTTCACCTACAGCTTTCTATAACGAGATCTGTTGTGAAATACCTAATCGTTATAGTTATGGCAAATGCAACACTCAGTAGGGATTGATAAAGTAAGGTTTGATAGTTTATACGATTGAATAGGATCGGTGGACCGTGAACAAGTGTGAAAGTGGTAAAACGGTATCAGTCGGCGAAATAACAATATTTCTATAAGAAGTTCAGTGTCGCTCAAGCGTAGAGACCTTCTTCATTTTATCGAATTCCAATTGTACGTTGGCAATTAATGGAGCACTTTAATTTCAAGACTTTGCTTGATGCTTTCAGTTGATGCTGGATGTCTTCTTCATTTTTGCGATAAGACTGCAAGCTCAGCCACTGCAGAATCAGAGTCCAGAGGAGACGAGGTATCCATCTGAAATGTCCTTTCAGGCATATCCAAACATAGCTACGTTATCAGTGGATCAGATAAAAGAAACGTTTCCATGGTTGAAATCGAAAGAGCCAGTGGTCTTGGAAAGTAATGATAAAAATGCACCGCGATACTTATTCTATTACACGCCGGAGCAGGTGATCTTAAAGAACAAGATAACAGCTAGAGAAAAGAATAGTCGCGATCAGGAAGCAAAGGAATTCTTGAAGCGTGGATTTCTTCACCAGGAAAGAAATTTCTTGCCAGTTGGATTAAATCATCGAAGTGAACTGTATAGGCATAACGATGATGTCGTCGAGGATCCTGATATCTTTACAGCTGAAACAAAAAATGGTCCAGTTCATTCGCATCCGAAGGTACCATCCCCATATCTGGAACCACCGACAGCATCGGAAAAGGATAGAAATTTGTATAGCGTGGAGAAGCGAAAGTTGATAAGAAATTTGCTGAGAGCAAGGAAAAATAGAGCAAGGCAAAAATTGTTAAATCAAAAATTAAACAGTAAAGAGAAAGAGAAAACAGAGGATAAGGAAATAAAATACGTACGAGATCATGCACCTGAGAATCAAATGGAGGTAAGTTTATATTGCTCTCCGATGTATCTTCTGTATTATTATTACCCAGCATAATTTTTTTCCAGGACACATCAGAGATTAAAGATGAGGCTACGGAGGAACAACAGGTTAAGGAAAAGCCAAATAATCCATTAGAATTGTCACCGGATGGTGACAGAGTACAATTTCATATTCATGGACACGAAGGCCCAAAAACTTACATCTTTGGCTTCGACACAGGCAATGGGTGAGTCAATGAAGTTACTCCAGACATAATAAAATATCTTGACCAGGATCAATGATACTCATTACGTTGACTCCTGGTTCACAGAAAAAACAGGCACTACAGATTGGAGGAACGTCTCAAGGATGGCACCATAAAAGGACATTACGGTTATTATGATGCAAGAGGAAAACTCAGAATGGTTCAGTACACCGCCAGACCCCTTGGCGGTTACCAAGAAAAGCATCACGAATCAAGCCATCCTAAGGATAAAAGTTAATCGGCTTTAAAGCATTCTTTTTATTGCAAAAACGACAAAATTTCTGCAGGGTCATTGCGAAATGATCTAAGGAAACATTTTTGTATAATGAATTTTATTTCCTCGCGACGAGTACCGAGACTCTTGAGAAAGTACTGCGGTTTCTGTTTTTATTTTTTACTCGTGACTGACGGCAAGTCGATTGAAAATAGTATTCAAAAAAGTCCATTGATACCTACCCGACTGGGATTAAAGAGTTATTTATTCAACAATGACAATCTCCATAGTTACGAAAAGGGAAGAAAAAATATATATATATGTGTTAACGCAAAAACACTTCTCATATACATTACGCAATAATACCAAGTAGGTCTATCTCTAGTCTATGCTGAACATAGCCGAAGTCCAATGTGGTCACACGCGAAAACAAGTTATATCGCTTTGTCTTATGAATCGTGAGAAAATTCACTGTCACCTTGCAGAGAATAATTTTTAATATTGGTATGACGTTATTAGTCCCCACCGCTCAGAGGCGATTTAAATAAAAAATTCACTTGTCCTTCTTGGCGTCCGCAGCTCCGTATGACGACGAACTCTTGCTAATTTCGGACATCCCAATGGTTTTGTGCATTAACAGGAAAACTGTAATCACAATAAGGACAGAGTCGATGAGAATCATTAATTAAAATTTAATACCGTTCTGCCATATGTATTGACATACGATTTTCTATATGTAAATAAAAGCAAAGTACATTGAGTCAGACTTACATAAACCTATTATTCCAACTCCTACGAAGAAGTAGATGGTCGAGCCTGATAATAAGAGTTTCACTAAATAGTAGAGCATGGGAACGAGTACGATTACCGCCCAGAACACAGTATTGATAAGAGAATAATATCTTCTCTCTAGTTTAAATGTATCCGTCCTAGGTACACCGCTGGTAGCGAAGTAATCGCCTGTCTGACTGAAACTCTCTGCCATACGATCCTGAAGATTGATAATAATTTGGTAAAGACACAAAAATTATATTAATATTCAACGATATCGTATTGTCCCTTTGGATTACCTTTTTTTGATAGATCCTATGAAGCCATTCCGCAGCAGCTTCTTCACCATCAGGAACCTCCTCGAGAGGGATTCTGTTCATATACATATGTGCCTCAACTTTATTTCCTATAAGAAGATTCGTCATTGTTGGTTTTACAGTTTCGCTAAGTTTAAATGCCAACTGCACATCATATATAGCGCCTATTTTGCCTCTCATGTGCGGAATACTAGCGGTGAAGCCTTTTGTGCGTGGAGTCAGATGATGTTTTAATACCGGGAGACCTCTCTCTTGCGCAAACTTCTGACTGGCCTTGAGTTTCTCAGGAGTAAAGCGAGTGCCCTCCGCATATAGCAGCAGCTGAATAGTTAAAATATGATAGAGTTTTGGATAGAGAAACGATACACTAGTTGTGTATACGAAAGTCACTGACCCAGATGGTGTCAGGATAGTCGGCCAATTCACGTATCTGATTTGCTATGGTTTCTCTATCTTTATCCCAGCTTCTCTCCAGGAAGATACTTTCAGCGAATTTCCATGCCCAACCTACTGTAGGGATATACTGTATGGATTTCTTGGCGTACGCTTTACAGTTCTGGAATTAAAAATCAATTGACGTCGGGTACAAAGGTTAAGACTTCTTTTTTTTTAGAAAATGCAAATAACTTTCCGGGTAAACACTTACGCCTAGAATTCGTATACGGTCGCAGACCACCCATCCCATCAGCCAATCTATTTCGTAGCTATGATTCATCAATACATATCCGTGCTCTTTACCGAAATATTTGCCAAAATCCGTTTTATCTATGTACAGTACTACGTCAGTTCCTGACCACCATTCCGCCAAGAATACCAATTCTGTAATTAATGAAGTGGATTAGTGAATTGGAAGTGATATTAGAGTACAAGTAATAGCTAAGTGGAAATTAATTGCTAATTAAAGACTTACGACTGTAAAAGGAGTAGCAGAGATAATAATTGATCTTGCGATAAAAATATTTGGAGAAAGGTTTCAGTCCAAAGTGTAAAAGGAATTGGAAGAAATTTATTATTAAGCCGGAGGTGAAAAATGTAATGGCAAACATAAGGTGGACCACCCTGGATTGTTTTAATGAATTCTGGAGTCCCATTTTTCTTTGTCCTTCCTTTGTATTAATAGTATGTGCGTTATTTCAGAAGACTTATTTTCTTACACCTTCACCTGCAACGCGAGAGAAAAAAGTTTTACTTTCATTAATATAATAAATATTTTGAAAGAATGATAACCAGTTCATTCTGTAATTCAAGAAACGTATTATTGAAACACAAGCTAAGTATTACTCATACGTGCAGCATAGTATAAAGAAAGTAGTATAGTTTATAGTACGCTTATCAGCAGTTATTAATGATGCATTATCTACTATATGCTATCTGCGTTGAAGCCTTTCACAAATATATGTATTAGACCTAATTGCTCTCATCACTTATAGATAATATACGAGAGTTTAGATAATTATGAGAGCACTGCACCAAGTTCTATTCACTGACTCAAATAACTTTTAAAGATATTCAGTATTTATAACTGAAAATGGTTTTGAAACATAAGCACATGCCATATATAATAAAAGAAATTTTATCTTATCACGAGCTAAGCTGATTATTAAAAGTTTTGTGAACATTGACCATCAATTAAGTAAAGATGATAACGATAGTGAATACAATTTTTTTTATTACAGCTTTGTCAATAAAAATCTTTTCATGACCAAGTAAATTATCCACACTTTTTTATTTCAACATGACTCAGCTATAATATAAGCGTTTCATTTATCAGTAGAAACCAACTGCAATGCCTTTACTATACTAACCTGCAGTAAGCAACTTCCGATGCATTCATGTTAATTTATGTTGATTATTCCTTGATGTTGACACATTTTATACATGCTATTTTTCAAGCAGCAACTCTTTGAGGGATTTTTAGCTTATCGTTAAATTAAAGGAAAATATAATTTCCATTCATGAAAGCTATAGAAAACAAGTCTGTATTATCTTTTTATATTACATCAAGTCATGACTGTCCATGGGAATAAGAAGCAATATGTATTGTCTATATAAAGAAATAACTGGAGCAACTATTTTATAAAATGAGGTCATATTGTATCATCTTTAAAAGACAATTTAATAGGATATCTAGAGAAACCTTAATTTAGCCAATAAGCAGTGACAATTGAATGACATCTTTGTCATGAAATGCCTTATCATGTAACATAGAAATAAGAATGAAAATATAAAGAAAATAAGAGATACATTCAAAGTAAATTATCATCAGTCACATTTTTACAATTATTAAACACAAAAATACGTGGTAATCAAGTAATGAAACTAATTAAAAACATAAATTAAATATTTCAAGAATCCTATGATCATTCAAAATACCATATTATATCTATTTCCAATATTCTGAAAAGGATAGATACACTCTGAAAAATCAATATTTTATAAATAATCCGATTAAGAGTTGTCTTAATCACTTGTCAAATGATAACTTGATAACGATTAACTTGATATTTCGCGACAACAAAGCCTGACAATTTACCTGTACATTATATTAATGCCTTTATCATACTAGGAAAACCAAACGGGCATGGTGTTTCATACAATAAATTAATATAAATATTAGACGCTGTTCCCATTGAAGAAACTAGAATACCATTTTATTTTTGTAATTGAGACAACCAAAAAAATTGCATTATACACTTCACTAGTAAAAATAACATCGAGCATAAAGACTCACCTATTGTTGCACCGTAGGGCGGGTCGAGGATATTTTAATATGAAAGCATTATGTGGACTCGCAGCCTCTTCTTTTATTCGAATATTTATTAAGTTTTACGAAAACTGAAAACAGAAATATAAAACTGCGATTACGACTATTACGAGGACCCAAAAGTATGGGCCCGTAAAGCCCGAAAAATAAAACACAAATACCGCGACGAGGAAGTAGTAACTAGCGCCGTGATTGATGACCTCAGGAAGTATTGAGTAATGCGAAGCTCAAATGATAATAAATATATTTTAGAATAAAATAAAACTCTTGTGATTATATTTCCAAAATACGTGTTAAATAAAATATATAATTTATTTTTTATTTTTCGCGTGTCTCGAGTGTCATATAAATCATATATATATATGTATTCATACGGCAACTTGCTTTACTAACGTCATTTTGGCAGTCGCCATTTTGCGCTCATTACTTTAATGATCGCAGAAACGAGCGAAGAAGAATCGTGACTGTACGTGCATCATATTTAGGTTTATGGTGACCGCTATGGAAAGCGTATCTTTCCAAGCTGTAAAGCCAATTAGTTTTTCGAATTTCTACAGAGAATTATGAAGTACAGTTATTCTTTGAAGTGGGTTTAGGAACACGTTATGTTGACCAATCGCTGTTCACTCTGACACACCCTTTAAATGTTAGTTTTTTTTGCCGAATGCAAGTGAAACAGTCAACAATTAAAGATTGTTCGGTGACTATAACATTTTCGTTCGTTTTATATTGTTAATATATAATTTTATATATCTGCCTTTACGTCGATAATTAAGAGTTATCTGCCAACGAAGCTACCATGGTGAGTCACTTTTGTCTGTCCTAGTTTAACTATTTCACTTTGAAATTTTTTGATTCTAATGAAATTTTAATGTTTCCGACTATTTTACTTATTTATATTTCTCGTTGAACACTCTGGTTATTTCAAATTTTTATCATTTTTTTCTCTACTTATCATAGCAGGGCATACATAACCTTTATCGTATTAAATGTCAAAATGGCGCATACTATGTATAATATTAATAGACAATTTAAACAATTTTATTACTCCTTTTCCTTTTATATTGGTGATTATGATTAATAGTATTTTTTTGAAATTAACGTCTAGTTTTTATTATTTCAGACGGAACAGCAGATGGACTGTGCTTTGGATTTGATGAGGAGGCTACCGCCTCAGCAGATCGAGAAGAATTTGAGTGATCTTATCGATCTTGTTCCTTCGTTATGCGAGGATTTATTATCCTCGGTGGACCAGCCTCTCAAAATAGCCAAGGATAAAGAATCTGGGAAAGATTATCTTTTATGTGATTATAATCGCGACGGTGATTCATACAGGTCAGCCATTAAGTTCTGTATAAGATTTTCTGCCAAATTTGTTAATTCAATTTTCAAGTTATAAAATCAAGTGAAGATATTGATATATTTTTCAAGCCTCAGAATAAAATTTTGGTCGTTGCACGATACAATTTTGTAGGATTGCTCAGTATTAAGGATAAGATAGTAGCAGTTGTATGTAGTAACATGTCCTATCTCTATACCTAGTAACGAAAACATATTTTTCCTAGCTTCATAAAAATGCAAGAAACCCTTCTTCCATATAATGCACCTTGTAACCTTAATGTTTTACAGGTCTCCATGGAGTAATACGTATGATCCACCGCTAGAAGATGGTTCTATGCCTTCGGAGAGGCTAAGGAAATTAGAAATAGATGCGAATCATGCTTTTGACCAGTATCGTGAGCTTTATTTCGAGGGCGGCGTCTCGTCCGTATATCTATGGGACCTAGACCATGGCTTTGCTGGAGTAATTTTAATTAAGAAAGCTGGTGATGGTTCAAAGAAAATCAAGGGTTGCTGGGATTCGATACACGTCGTTGAGGTTCAAGAGAAGTCAACAGGCAGGACTGCGCATTACAAACTCACTTCAACAGCAATGTTATGGCTGCAAACGAACAAGCATGGTTCCGGAACCATGAACCTTGGTGGCAGTCTAACTAGACAGGTTATTACCAATAAAATTATCTCAATATAAGATACTCCGTACCTCAGATCTTTCTGCGAATGATTGATTCCCTATTTCCTTTCTCCGCAGGTCGAACAGGATGCAGCCATTAGTGAAACATCTCCACACATTGCGAATATAGGTCGCATGGTGGAGGACATGGAGAATAAAATTCGCAATACCCTGAACGAGATTTACTTCGGTAAAACGAAAGATATCGTCAACGGTCTTAGATCGGTTCAGTCCCTGGCAGATCAGAGGCAGCAGGCAGCACTTCGACAAGACTTAGCCGCAGCGCTCCAAAGGCGAAACGCGAACAATTGATCTCACGATACGCAGGAGAGCTTCAATTACGATTGTGATTAGGAAAAAGGAAAGACGCCGACGACAAAAACAAAAGCAAAAAGATAATGAAACAGAATAAAGAGCAATGAACACAAGTAAAACTAAAAGAAAAAGGATAGCCCAGTCACGAAAGCGACATTGTATTGCCGAACACTTTGTCACTACCTAGATGAGGATTACAGCGAAGAAAGAAAGAGTTAAGCAAATGAGAAGCAAGATAATAACCTCCTTCTTTTTGGAAGTCGGTTAAAGATGCAAGGAATTCACAGCAACGGATTTACTAAGAAGAAATCTGTGTCTACTGGGTTTCTTTGATGTCACATCCTTAATCGATAGCTTCTGTTTCTTGCACAGATTGTCTCATGCAAAAAGAGAATCAAAAAGGATTACTAAAACACGACCCCATAAACTCGCCTCACATTGCATTCAATACTATAGCCAAACGGTAGATAGTTGGATGTATATCTAGAAATAAATCACAATTCGTTACCAAGTCGTCCCGCGATTCTAGTTACGCTGTTTACGTTACACGAAGAAAAAAAAAGCAGAAAAAAGAATTCGGGTGACTAGTGGAAAAATAGCTTCGTTATCAGCTTCCTGTCAAAGGCGTACTGAATTCACATTAGGATTCTCATATCCGTCGAGAATAGTCTCCCCGAAGAAGCCTCGGCGTCTCGAGAGCATTTTGAAGCGATATAATTTGTTAAAGATTTTAAAGGGTTGTTTATTGCTTATGACCGCGAGAGGTTTTTTGCATTTTCTTTTTTTTTTGCCTTTCTTTTGGCCTCTTCCTCTTCTCGTTCTATTTCCCAGACGCTTCTACTAACGCGTGGGTCCTACTACTATCCGTACAAGACATTTCGTATTGCCAGTTCCTTAAGGGTTTTTCATTCTATATTTTTTCTCTTCGTTCTTTCATGGTCGCAATTCCTCCAACACGCAGTAAACGGTTATCGATAACTGTCTGGCTGATTATGAATTTTTGTCGTCGAGAGACTTTCAAGCTGAATATTTTCATAAATTTCACTCAGAGATTTATAGTAACCGTAGTAGCGACATGCACGCGGACAAGTCTGAATACAGAAGATAAAACTCGGAAGAGCATCCCTCAAAAAAAAAAAGATAAAGAAAACGTATAGATTTCGAGGATTACGTTTGTATGATGAAAAGAAAATTTTCTTTGAAAGTACCTCGACGAATCCAAATGACTTTTATAACGTTTCAAGTTTTATTACTATATAAATATCACGGTATACTAATAACACGCAATCATTAATTGTTATAAAAAACTTTATTATTAAAAGTGAAAGGAAGTAGCATAATTTATTATTTTATAAAGAGCTTTTCTCTATCTGTCTCTCTTTTCTCTCTCTCTCTCTCTCTCTCTCTTACCTATTTTTTCTTTATTTTTAAACTGAATGTATACAATAGCGATGAAGTGTAATTAATTATTAGTCAATTCGTTATAACAAATCGGTTGTTTACTGCTGAGTCCTCGTTCTCTCAAGAGTATCCTTCTCTCTCTCTCTCACGCTTAATTGTATCATAAATTAATTAATTGTTTCGTCTTCGCCATTATTTTCACGACTGCACATAGTCTGATGAGATCCTTAAACGAGACCTCGAGATGATTAATTAATTGTCTGTCAATTAACCATTTTATAAGATTCTTCTCCATTCGCAATCTGTCAGAATGAATTATCGCCCCGTACCGATATATACAAATAACGACGATCATTAAATTTCAATGAAATATTCAAGCCTGCAGGTGTAAATAATAATTGAGATTGGCGTGAGCTGTGCGCGAACATTCAGTGCAGTCATGTTCGTAACGACGAAGGTAAAGAGAAAAAATAAATTCAACGATAAGGAAGAATAGAGAAAGAAAAAAAAAGGAATCTAAGCAGAACGTTATTTCTTACTTTCTGTGCCTTAAAAAGCGAACATCCTTTTCTGATTCTGGTGTGTAATTATGGAGAAATAAATTTTTCGCGGGCTACGTGATTCTTTTAAATTCACGGGGGAAAAGTATGTTGCTTTATATAAAAAAAAAAGTTTTCTTCACGTATCGCAAATATACGGAGACTCGAAATTTGTATACTGTGTCGGCATCCATTTTGGGGACGAATTTGTCTTTTTTTTTGGTTTCCCTCCCGTTGATTTCGTCAAGTACAAGAACTTGCGCATAATTAATTACAATCGAATAATATTGTCTAATAGAGTGTTATACGAAGTATATGTATATGTAACAGTTTATAACATTATAAAATATTTAAATAACTCGTCAACGTTTTATCGACGATAATCATCCCGCATATTCTCGCGCGAGTCCGACGTCACGATTAAATGTTTAATAATTGAATCCAATAGGCTTTTTGAATATCGGAAAATAATTTTATTTTTTCGCGCACAATTGACAGTTGAAGTTCTCGTTAGCGAACTTACCTGTTTGTCTTTTGTACTGAAACTAGCACAAAAGATTATCTTTTTAACCGGGCCGCTTTGACTGAACAAAAAAGAATGGAGGGGAACGTCGTTTCTTCTAGCGTCTGGGCTACTTTAAAATTATCACGACTATTTTGTACCCTTGACCCTTTTGGCTTTACTGCTGTGAAATCATTCTTTTTGTTCAACGAATCATCATCGTGTTTATTCGTTCCGAGAGAGACAACACACGGATCAACAGTTTCCGATTGATTTACGTAAGTAAAATTATTACTTGTGTCGTCGGGTTTTATTTATTTAAAAAACAAAAAATGTCAAGCTCCTCGAGTTCAAAATTTCCTATTTGATTATCGCTTCGGAAATCTGTAATTCTTTCTCATACAAAGATTGCTGCATCGAAATTTCTTTCTCGTGCAAAGCCAATAATCGAAGGAACACTAAATAAATACACTCACGTTCAATCCCTCCCACCCCTAACCTCTCTGTTAATTATAATTTTCGTCCAGGATATCTCGCAATTGGTCCAAGTGGCCTGATTAGCACTGCCACCGTTAAAAGCGAAAAGCTACGAATAAAAATGTTTCGCTCTCGTAAGCAGAAAAACATTGAAGCTAAAAGTCACAAAACTTCAAACTTAACGCCTTGGCGCGCGTGCGTGGATATAGCGGCGGAAAAAGAAACCAAATTCAAGGAGGTACAAAAGAGCCTAGAACAACGGTCGAGATCCGAATGATAAAAGACAGCATGACTTTTAATTCTAAGACGAAATTTTTCAATATCATTTATTAAATATTACTTGAACATTTCAATGTTTCCTGTATTCATTTCTTTTTCTTTGTTCCATGTCTTTCTATCTCTTATTTTTGCTTTGCTCTCGTCACAGTACCACTCGGAAAGATACATATACATACGTCACCGGGCGTCGCCTCGTCACAAAAATCACGTACCGTGTCGGGCAGCTTTTAAAAAAAAAAAAACCCAAGTAAATCGTTAAAGTTCGAAAGATGCTACCGACAGCAAGTAACCTCAATCGCCAGACACCTTTAATGAGTCTCACGGGAAAACGTGAGTTACGCGCACGATAACTTTTGGCTGTGAAAGCCGTAGTGAAAATTTTCAAAAATATTTCATCGACAGTCATCAACAGCGAACCTAGTCAAATTTTCTGTTTCATTGGCGTTTATCGTCAACGTGTTGCAACAGCCAGAAGGCGACCCCAGGAGACGATTAACCAATAAATACCGGAGTAAAAAATAAATAACGTAATAATAATAGAAAGAGATAAAGAAAAGAGCCAACGTGAAATCACAAGAGAACCAATGGGGTACGTAATTGAAATTAAAAAAAAATTCAAATTCTGCTCGTTCGAATCTCAATTGAAAGTTCAAATATTTTGAGCTTCTTGGTTGCTTAGGAAACTAATGTCATTCTCTTCTTTTCTTCGAGCCGACACAGAGATGGCGAGTTCGCGCGTTAAATTGTTATCGTTATCACTCGTCATCATCATTATTATTATTATTACAATGAGTCTCGCAGGTATAACGAAACAGACGCTTTGATAGCGACACGCCGCTGTACTTCGTGTATCTTTGCATTAGCGTCCTTTTCTCTTTTTTTTTCTTTTCTGTCGTCGTTCTTCAATTTTCATTTTCTTCTCTTCTCTTTTCTCCATTCCCGCCCCTCCCCGTCCTTTCACACTATAGTTAATAACAAAGCACATTTAAAGTATTATGAACCTGGTCCAACATAGCACACGTGTAGTACAGACGCTGATTTATTTTGTATTAATATTAGGTATTTCTTTTTTTTTTGTTTACTTAGATTATAATAGCTAAGTTTAGGTTTGTTAACTATATTGCGGACCAGAGATTTCAAGGAAGGTACCAAAAGCTAAAGGTGTGACGTGGGTAACGCGCATGCAAAAGTCTCCCTCAAGTTTGATATATGGCTTACAGTATTGTACAGTGGGGCAACAGTAGCAAGAACAAAAAAGACAAAAGTTGTTTAGCATTTTGTTTCAACAAAATAACCCATCACCCTAGTCACGTTTAACGCAAAAGTCGCATTGCCGATGGTCCTAAAGACAAACGGCGCTTAATTTAAATAGTTGAAAAAAAAAGTAAAAGAAAAAAAGAAAATTCTTCTCCCTTCTTTGCACTAAGGCAACATTCGTACTGAGACGAAGTAGCTTGATACGCGAAAACAAGTATAATTCGGTATTGTACTTTGTATCTCCTAGTTTACAGCTAGAGTCCACTCTTTGTATTTATCCTGATTACAATATATCATTATTATTACATTAGAGTATCGATAAAGGTTGGCGAAGTATCAGACCCGATCGTAATACCTTCCTACGAAAGCTCCGGTTACACTCGTAATCATATTTCCTTCTTTTTTTTTTCGGCTTCCTTATTATATTTATTCCTAATATTCTTTTCTTTAGACCGTACCCTCCGGAACAATTTCTGACACAAATTGACGGTAGAAAAAAGAGGTGGGGATACACAGGGTACATACAAGGGGACTTTTCGTGATCTTGGGACAATTATGAAAAGACATATCGACGAGAGAGCATAGAGAGAAAATAAAAGAGTGTGAGAGAGAGAGAGAGAGATCATTTCCATTTTTAAAAATTCTATCTATAGGAGTTAATTGCAACTTTTCTGAATTGACTCTCACGACATGAAGTTCGTAAAGCGAATTTTGAAAAAAAAACACAATAAGGAAAAACGAGAATCAGTCATTTCAGAATAAGCCGCCACGTACGTAACTTCCCTTGATCTCGTGTTTTTAATATATTATTAGGATAAGCGGCACACGCATGTATTTTTGACAGATCCGTAAGGCCTGCCATTTTTCATAATTATTCATGCTTTATTATTTTTCCTCCTTTCCACACTTTTGACTCTCGCCACGATTTGGCCTTTAGCACATTTCCAAAACCTTTGTATGCCTTTCTTCCAAAAAAAAAACAAAAAAAAATTATTTAAACGCTTCGCCCACATTGCGCAGACCTAAACGCCGTTAAACCGGCTGGCTTACAAATTGGAATAGACTTAAGTAGTAAAGCACTATCGTCGCGGGTCGTTCGATTGTATAATTATACATTGTTGTTAATTCTCTTTGTTGTCGTTATCGTTAGTTCTTGTCCTCGTTTTGTTTCTCCGTTAAATAATACGAAAGGCCTTTAAAGCTTTGAAATAAGTACTCGTGAATTTATTTATTAACGTGTACAGTTCTTGCGTCGCGCGTAATTGAAATAATAAAAATGAAAAATTCCTGACAAAATTATCCACCCGTTATAAATGCTTTTTGCTCCTTGCTTCTACTCTGTTATCACTCTCTATTTCATTCCTTATTTTCCTTCCTCGCTTCAGCCGCGCGGAGCAGCCTCGACACTCATTTCGTTTGTCTGAGAAGCTGAAGGAAAAAAGGAAAAAGACAATTTTGACAAAACTGAAGGCGTTGACGCCCATGAAAAAAAAAATTCTTTCGTTACGTTGAAAGGTCGTCGTTGTCCTATCAACGCTATAGAAACTGCAAATGTCATACAAAACGCTATTCATACGTTAAAGGTTAGCGGCGACGTAAAAGAAAAAGAAAAACGTTCAGCCGATCTTTTTTTCTTCGTCCTATTTAGCAAACAAATTGCTACGCTAGACACGATACTCGCGTCATTTCGAAAATTCACGTCGACTCGTCTAATTCTTTTGATTTGTATGAAAAATTGTTCCGCATGGCAGTCCATAGCTCAATCTTGGTCTCGATCGGCAATTGGATGTACTGTGTATATCTATTGTTTGTCTGTTTGTTTTATTTAACAAATTTCATCCGTTCGCGCGCTTACGTAATCGAGTTACAGAGCTGTTGCGGTTACGAGCCGAACATTCGAGCAGTAACTTTATTAAATTATCGAATCGTACGAGAACCAAAAAGAATCGAGGATGTGTGAAGGCTTTTTTTAAATTTTTATTTTTTTTCCTTTTTCTTCAATCAACCCTTTCGATGAAAAGTGTCGCCGTATCTCGTGTACAACAAACAACGCGTGTGTGTGTATGTGTGTGTGTGTGTCTTCTAAACTGGGACGCGACCGTGCAAGCCCAGCCCTCCTTTACTTACATTGCTTAAAAACTTTAGCGTATGTTTTGTTTGTTGGATAATAAGTAAGTAAGATTTTACTTTGATAAAAAGTTGCTTTTCTTATTTTCCCATTCTCGCCGCTGCTGAGTTGCTGTTGGTCGGTACGTGAGTTGGCTCGTATTCGTTCTTTCTTTCTTTTTTTTTTTTTAATTAAATGTTGTTTCACGTGTCCTTTTCTCTCCATTTTCCTTTTTTAATACCAATGATAAGGTGTCGATTGGCCAAGCAGATAGTGAGGTTGTGTATGGTTGAAACTGAACACAATTATTTGTCGAGGGCAGTGTTGGTTTTGATGGCGATCACTACTTCTTCACCGCAGGCTTTCAGCACGGTGCACTGAAAAATTAAGACGTCACGATGCTCATTCCTTCTGTCAATGTACATTGAGCATTCCAATGCGACTGCAGACAGAGGAATGCTTCAAAGACCAACAGAGCTACATGGTTCGGTGAAGATTTTCAGGGAATATATGATATTCGTGATACTATGCAGAGACTTTTTCCCTATGAATTTTGAGTAATGAACTTAAACATTGATGTAAATGTGGAAAAACTTGGATTGAAATTATTTTAAAGGTTATGGTGGGATTAGATAACTAAATTATAGTAGTAGATAAGATAAGTAATAAAATCGAATTAATAAAAACTGACAGCAGGATTCATCTTAGACTTTGAATATGACAGATGCTGCTGTTGTATTTTCATGAAGTCGCTGTGGAGATAGAATGTTATTCGAATGACTACTTACCAGCAACTCTTTACCGGCTTCGAAATCAGCGCGTAACTGGGCACCCAACTCGCCTTCGGGAATCTTGAGGTCCTCGCGAAGGTCTCCATTATCAGCCATCAGGCATAGGTAGCCGTCGTCAGATATGTCTGTCAACTGTAAGACAAAGTAAACAGGTTTTAGTGACATTTCAAGTATCGACAGAATGGTTATCGATTAAGATATATGGTATGTGTGATAGTGAGGTTATTTTAATTCTTGCTTATATTATTTTGTGCGAATAGGATGCTCGAAAGAGAGAGCATCTTGCGTGACTGGTCATGACTTGAGTCCATTGACCATCACAGTGAAGGCTACGTAAATAAATGATAGCTCCATGAATAAATTATACCTGATAATCCTCCCTCTTCACGAAGGGCACATCCATATTGTGTGTAGAAGGGCAGATATCCTCATATTTCTTGGAGGTGAATATGTCGATGCCCACAAGGTGAACCTTGGCGTGACCGTGTTTTCCAGTCTTGGAGGTAGACATCTCCACGATCTTGCAGGGACGAGACTTCAACATGACGAAACCGTTTTTGCGCAATGCCGAGCATTGCATAGGGTATGTCACGGAGGCACCAGAATCGCCAGTCTCAAAATGAGTATCCTCGATATCTGCCATGTTGGATTTGGGGAGGTCTGCGAGAGAAATAAAAAAGATAAATATTAATAAAACCTAGGAATGTTATATTCATGATGTCATACAATATACTAATAACAATGATGCGAATTTGAACATATGATTGCACTAAGTCAGATAAAATATACAATATTTATTTCAGTCATTTATTACTGATTTTGATAACCAGGGCCACATGATCTATGTCCTTTGTCAGTATAATACTTAAGAAATATTTATAATTGTAGCACAATATTGACATTAAATACAATGAAGCAGTTAAAAATATATATAAGAGCAATGGAAGTTCTGATAAGAGACAAATTTGTCATCTCATGCATAACAATGATTCACAAAATAAAATAATTGTTCAAATTATATGATGATGCATCATGCAAGAATGCTAAACCTAACCATATCAGGCAACAGAAGAGATTTAGTAATTAACTAATAAACAAAAATTAGTTTCATTGTTGGCTCTAGAAAAATGTCTGAATAAAGATGAAGGAGGTGCAAAGAGCTTTATATTTATGTGAAGATACAAAGTTTGGCAAAACATCACACATATTGCAACATGCCAGAATCATTTAACAACAATAAATATGCAGGTAACTAAAATGTACCTACAAAATATCATAAAAATCAATGAAAACAGTTAAAGACGTTAAAAAATCAGTCGAATATCGCATTGAAACGTAATAAGAAACTGTTAAAACAGGTGTTCGGTATAGCTTTAATTTGACCTCTACACTAAAGAGTGACTAGCGAGATAGCCAGGGCCAGTGGCCATGTGGCATATTGACGGAGAATTCCCGGCAAAGAAATAAAGCGCAACGATACAATAAATTCCACAGTAATTATACACAGGTTAAGAAGAAGGAGAAGCGGCGCGTAAATACGTCGGAATTTCGTACTGGGAACGTGAGTTGAAAGAGAGAAACGACGTCAAATCGTCGAGATACAGAGCTGATACACGGGCTAACCAAAGAATGTTTCCAAGCGGCGACGCAGCAACAATTACGGAGATCTTACGTGGTAATAAGCTCAGTAATATCAGAGAGAATGAAACAGGATTAAGAGGCGTAATTTTACTCGCGTTCTTTTGTGTATTTTATGGAAAATACGTGCGAAGATGGCGCGAAAGAGCGTTAAGCCACATTGCCAGTAAGCCGTTGACATCGGCTGGGTGTTTCGTCATTTTTATGAATTCCCGTTTATTCTTAGTGAATTCTTTCGACGATACGAACCGGCCGGTGTTTCACTGTCAGGTTCTGTACGTTCTTCTGCGCTTTCAGGCAATTAGCACCATTAGTTTTCACAAAAATCAAGAGCAGCTCGAGATACTCACATGTGACCAAAATGGATACTCTAACCAGAAGATCTCGCTGCGACTGCGTACCACGCTGATCGAAAGAGGGGTTCACTACACTTAATACAAGGACTTCCTCCTTTCGGCAACTCAAATCTTCAGAGAAAACGACTTCCGCGAGTGAGTTCTTAAATGATTTTAAACACTAATTATTGATCACTAATGCTTTTGCTTGTCAGACAAATACTGCCAATTTCGATTGTATATTTTATATTATTTTTCACGGTTGTCGTTACTTTGGTATTACGAATATAGTCAGATAATGAATGATGCCAATAGACGGCCATATTGAGGGCGAAATGAAATTTCGAATTTGAACGAGAATTTAATTTCTTATATACCATACTATCAACTTTGTTTCTACGAGATTCTTATCGTGATATAACGTTACGTATTTCTATGATTTTTCGTTGATATGGACAGTTAATCGATATCAGAGTATTTAAATAATAAAGCAGACTTCTTATACTTTCCCTATTATTGGTCATGATTATGTAGCTTTAGGAATACAGTAGAATAAGGTGATGTGCTGACTGTTTACGTCTTGTTATACCGGTGTTCTTTTATCTTTTGGCATTTATAATATTGGACAGAAAACGCTTTTGTTTAAGTTCTAATACACTTTGAGAAATGACAACGGACAAGGAAGAAGTTACTAAGCAGCAGCTGTTTCCCTGCAGCTTCAAGTTTTACGATTTTAATTTTGAAGCCGGCCAGGTTAGATTTAGTTGTCATATCATTAAGATGGAAGCCAGTCTCTATTTATGGGCCGGTGACTTTCCTACTGGTTCAATGAACGACCTGACCTTCGCTCTATTGTCTCAATATGAGACTGTACCTATTTCCACAAGATTAATGGGATCCCTGGCTGATACGACTTCCACGAATTTTGCTAAGAGACTAGCGAAGAAAATCGGCAAACCTGTCTACGTGAGCTTCAATATTGGCACTGATAACTTATCCTTGCCGGCGGTTGAGAAGCGAATTTTTCAAGAATTCAAAGAGCATCCAGAAATATTGTCTTTTGACTAACTTTACTTTATGGGTTATGAAGATTGTGTAATATTTTTCAGTATATTCAAATAAATTGTACTTTATTATGGAATTTCAGTGTATTTTACTTGTGTGGTTTGGATGTGTAAACTAAAAAAATCTATTAGCAGCAATTTTGCTTGTTTCGATGATAGTAGGCATCCTATTTCTTTGATGGATTTGCGAACGCCGAATTTAAGCCACACGTGCTCGACACGGACGGATTTTAACCTGTGTGATTGCATCGTGGCATGCGGTGTTCGAATAAACGGTTTTTGCCAGTTTTGTCATTTATTAGTTTTTTTTTACAAAAGTTTTGTAGGTTTTTTTGAAAAATGTTACTTGAGAATTTAACGCTTTTATGTGATCGAAGTGACAAGTACAGAGCAGAGTTTGCTTCGTTCCTTGGATCGAAGGTAAGAATCCATGCGCTTTGTATTATCGCATTATTTTATGAAAGAACAATATAATTTTGTTCGGTTTTATGTTTTTTGATGATCAAAAATCATATTTAATATATTTCCTCAGTTTTGTCATGAATCAACGTCAGAAGTATTTGATTTATTCGAATATATTAGGAGCTCTCAAAGTACCTGTTTATGGTGCTGCAGTTATCTACTTTGCAAGTAATATTTATTTTAATATTCTAGGAATTGAGTAAAACTGAACATGACAATGTATTGGAATCATTATGTGAATTATTGATGCAACCAGAGTGTGCCAAGGATGTTGCTGAGTGTTTTCCGCAGTTACTACTAGTCCTTTTGTCGTTAGCCATTGATGTGGATCATTCTAACAAGTTAAATTCTGTTGATCTTGAACACTGCCATAGATTAAATTCAGTGATCTTGGGAAAGCTTATTCGTATAAATCCAGATGTACTTGGGTATGTTTAAATAATATAATCATCTTATATTTACGAATGGTATGATTGCATATAGTCTTTGAATGCAGATTCACCCTGAAATATTTCGAACTAAATTCAGCACCATTTGAGAACTTGACAAATAGTTTGTCTAGACCATCAAAGAGACATAAGCCAAATCAAAATGGAAATGTATCAGTGGTATCTGATTACGACATTGTGCTGGCTTGTTATAATATCTTGAGAGCGGCTACTGATCACTTCAAACAGAAGTGGAATTGGTCAAAGTTCTATAAATTCCTGCTGAGCAACGATAATAAAGTAAAATGGTAAGGATTATTTAAACAGATATTACTCGACATTAATCAGTTTAGCTACACATCTAAATTACATATTACAGGGTAGCATTAAAGTGTATCGCAATCGTACTGGATATGTCAGAAGCATTGCGTTTGGCCTGTGCTAAATCTTTGATCGAAGATTATCAAAGTTTCCTCACAGATTACGAAGACTCGCAAACATCCCCAATATTACCAGAGTCTGACAATTCATTAAAAGAAGTAAACGAGATAGTTAAAGATGTACCATCAGTTGCATGTGTAGCAGGAGTTCTGTTGCCAGTCCTCCATGGAAACAGACCAAAAACACATCACAATCTAATACCAGTACCATCGATGGAAGAGAATTTAAGAAGTTTAGCTCTTGCGGTGGCATCCAGAAAATGTGTATGTCTACAAGGACCAGTAGGTTGTGGAAAAACAGCACTGATCGAGTATCTGGCCGAAATAACAGGACACGGGACAGAGAACTTCACAAAGGTTCAACTAGGAGATCAGACGGATTCAAAAATGCTGCTTGGTACTTACCGATGTACTGATATACCGGGAGAATTCATATGGCAACCAGGTGTGTTAACTCAGGCAGTAACTGCCGGCAAGTGGCTCCTACTGGAAGACATCGACAGCGCTGCCCTGGACGTAGCAAGTGTTTTGAGTAATTTAATAGAGACGGGGACACTATCGGTACCAGGATATCGAGACATAATTTACGTAAAGAGCGGCTTTCAATTATTCGTCACTCAAAGACTGATCACCTCAGCATCCGGTGTGCACAGACACTCTTCCGGTGCATCGAATTTACTTGAGAAAAATTGGCTTCGCGTTAACATGGAGCCTCTATCAAAGGATGAACTAGTAACCGTCGTACAGACGTTATTCCCAGCACTGAATACAATAGCCACAAGAATGGTAGATGTTTTCTTGCTCTTCTCCATGGGCCATCATGGTGCAGATGACAGCAGCAGAGAAAGTTTAGCTTTAAAAACCGGAAGACTAACTTCCACCAGGGATCTAATGAAGTGGTGTTCAAGAGCCATTAAGGACTTCCTGGTTTCTTCGCCAGAATCAGCCCTGAAGATATTTCAAGATGCCATCGACATATTTTGCTGCTCGGTGCCAGACCAGGGTAAGTAATTTCTTAATTGTCATCTTCGTGTATGCATACATTTTTAAGGTATCTACAGTAGCTATGTACACGTTACAGAACAGCGATTGAATTTGGCAATCGCCATAGGCCACACGTTAGGTATCGTCAAAACAAAAGCTCAATACTTCTGCCACACGCACAAGCCTTCGATAATTCTGCAGCCAGACTTCCTGGTAGCTGGTCGCTCCAAAGTTCCCCGGAAACGGAAGCACTACGCGCAACTTGATAATGCGAAGCTTAATTTTTCCTTCACAAGACCATCCGCTTGCTTACTCGAACGTATCGCCAGCTGCGTAGCACAGAAAGAACCTGTGCTGCTAGTCGGCGAGACTGGTACAGGTAAAACAAGTTCTGTACAATATCTAGCACGAAGTACTGGACACAAACTAGTCGTTATCAATATGAATCAGCAGAGTGAGAGTGCTGATCTCTTAGGAGGATACAAGCCAGT
>JARQTI010000004.1:84819-291168 GCA_030142655.1 Trachelus tabidus
ACTGGACACAAACTAGTCGTTATCAATATGAATCAGCAGAGTGAGAGTGCTGATCTCTTAGGAGGATACAAGCCAGTTGATTTTAAGTTCCTAGTAACACCTATCCGAGAAGAGTTTGAGATGCTATTCAGATCTTACTACGCTGTAGAACCAAATAGAAAATTTTTGGAGCACGTAGCACTCTGCTACAAGCAGCACAAATGGAAAACTTTGGTGCAATTGATGATACACAGTACAAATGCAGCTGTGAAGAGACTGAGAAATAAAATATCAGAAGATCAAAGTGGTGTCCATGATTCACTTGGTAAGAGACGTAGTCTGGTGTCCATCGATGGAGGGAACAAAAATGAAGGAGACTGCGAAAGCAAGTCAAAAATGTTAACTAGATGGAATAAACTGGCTCTGAAATTAGAGAAACTCTCGTCTCAAGTGAGGACTCAGTATTCACTGGCATTTGCATTCATAGAGGGCAGTTTAATAAAAGCTCTGCAGGAAGGATACTGGGTTTTATTGGATGAGATTAATTTAGCCAGCGCTGAGACTTTAGAGTGTCTATCAGGATTGCTAGAGGGTTCCTCAGGGTCGTTATCATTGCTAGAACGTGGTGATAAGGAATCGATTAAAAGGCATTCGGACTTTACAATATTTGCCTGTATGAATCCAGCAACTGATATTGGCAAGAAAGAACTTCCAGTGGGTTTGAGAAATAGATTTACTGAATTCTACGTAGACGAGCTCACTGAACAATCTGATTTACAATTACTCGTGGGATCTTATCTGGGTGAATTGAATCTACCAACTGTCAAACAGGAAGCTATAGTCAAATTCTATTTGAATGTTCGAAAGGAAGCTATGGTATCCTTATTCGATGGCACTGCTCATAAGCCTCATTACAGTTTAAGAACTTTATGCAGAGCCCTCAGTGTTGCTGCTTCGAACCCTTGTTCAGCAACCCTGAGATCCTTGTACGAAGCCTTCTGTTTAAGTTTCCTCACTCAACTGGATCATAATTCCTATCCGGTGGTCCAAGGAATGATAGTAAGAGCTATTCTGGATAGTAAAACGGCTAAAGGGATTTTATCAGCACCTATACCAAAACCTAGATCTGACCAGGATGACGATTACATTAATTTTGAAGGATACTGGGTAGTCCGTGGGAACATGACACCAGAGACCCCTAAGAACTACATCCTGACGGAATCCGTTAGAAGAAATTTGAAAGACCTGGTGCGCGTGGTATCAATTGGTAAGATGCCAGTTTTATTACAAGGTGACACTTCAGTAGGAAAGACCAGTCTTATCACATACCTAGCCAAAGCTTCCGGTCACACTTGCGTCCGGATCAACAACCACGAGCACACCGATCTCCAGGAGTACGTGGGAAGCTACGTAGCCGACGAGACAGGCAAGCTTGTATTCCGCGAGGGTGTCCTGGTAGAAGCAATGCGTAAAGGGCACTGGATCATATTGGATGAACTGAACTTGGCTCCTAGCGACGTCCTGGAGGCGCTCAACAGGGTCCTGGACGATAATCGTGAACTCTTCATACCGGAAACTCAACAGACTGTAAAGGCGCATGCGAATTTCATGCTCTTTGCTACACAAAATCCACCTGGCTTGTATGGCGGTCGCAAGGTCCTCTCCAGGGCCTTCAGGAACCGCTTCGTCGAGTTGCACTTCGACGAGATACCATCGAACGAATTGCAAACAATATTACACGAAAGATGTCACATGCCTGAGTCGTATTGCAAACAAATAATTAACGTGATGACTGACTTACAAATCAGACGCAAGAACACTGCTGCCTTTGCTGGAAAACAAGGATTCATCACTCTGCGTGATCTCTTCCGCTGGGGTGAACGGTACAGACTTGCACCGGACGTGGGTCAGAAATTGTACGACTGGAGTCAGCACTTGGCCGACGAAGGATACCTGGTGCTTGCTGCCAAAGTGAGAAAGCCTGAAGAAGCCGATGAGATCAGACAAGTCATAAAGAAGCATCTGAAGAGGGACGTTGATCCTGACACTTTGTTTACACTGAATGAACGCACTTCCTCCGTGACCAGGCACATCCTCGAGGAAATATTCAGCAAGGGTGCTCCAAGGTTCGAACACATTGTGTGGACTTATCATATGAGACGTATGGCAGTCCTGGTGAAGAAATCCTGTGAATTTCATGAACCGGTTTTGCTTGTCGGTGAAACTGGCGGTGGTAAGACTACCATATGTCAATTGATAGCTGTCATGAACGGGCAGAAGCTTTATAGTGTCAATTGTCATATGCATACTGAATCCTCTGACTTTCTTGGCAATCTCAGACCTGTCAGAGAACACAGTGATCTTGAGAATCAAAAACTTTTCGAATGGGTTGATGGACCCTTGATAGAATCTATGCAGAAGGGAGATATATTTTTGGCTGATGAAATCTCTTTGGCTGATGACAGTGTACTGGAACGTTTGAATTCTTTATTAGAGCCTGAACGTAGTTTATTATTGGCTGAGAAGGGTATAGATTCATCTGACGAGAGTGACAGTGTCATAGTGGCTAATGAGAACTTCCTGTTTATTGGTACAATGAATCCTGGCGGTGATTACGGTAAGAAGGAATTATCACCTGCCTTGAGGAATCGATTTACCGAGATCTGGTGCGAAGGATGCACGAAGAGTAGCGACTTGCAAGAGATCATTGAACATAATTTATCTAAGACCCTTGAAGCTGATGCTGGAGTCATTGCTAGGTCCATGCTGGAGTTTGTTGCTTGGCTAAGCACCTCTGAGGTCGGCAAGAGATTTACAGTGAGCATCAGAGACGTTCTTACCTGGGTGAAGTTTATAAACGTGTGTACCAGGAAGCGTGGGAATTTTCCAAAATTAAATATTGGTGATGCTTACTATCATGGAGCTTGCTTGACTTACATCGACAGTCTTGGATCTGGCTTAACTGGAATGGAAAGTTCTGGAAAGTTGCAGCTGTTCAGGAAGAATGCTTTGAGCTTTCTCAAGACTCAAGTCGATGGTCCACTGGGTTCAAAATTGTCTGCAGACATGGCTATGGAGACTGATACAATAATAGCTAAGAGAACTGATGAATCTTTTGGAATTGAACCATTTTTTATTCCAAAGGGACCAGGTATTATAACCGAGGACGAATCGTTCACCTTCACTGCGCCTACTACAGGATCAAATACTTTGAAACTTCTAAGAGGCCTACAACTGGCTAAGCCATTATTATTAGAAGGTAGTCCAGGCGTTGGAAAAACCAGTCTGGTATCAGCCCTGGCCAAAGCATCCGGTAATACGTTACTCAGGATCAACTTAAGTGATCAGACGGATGTGTCGGATCTCTTTGGGGCTGATTTGCCCGTCGAGGGTGGAAAGGGAGGAGAATTTGCATGGAGGGATGGACCATTTCTAAGAGCGCTGCGAGCTGGCCATTGGATTCTACTTGATGAATTGAATTTGGCATCTCAATCCGTCCTGGAGGGTCTCAATGCGTGTCTGGACCACAGAGGAGAGGTCTACATCCCTGAATTAGCAAAGACATTTTCCGTGGAGCCTGGGACAAAGTTATTCGCCTGTCAAAATCCTCTTAGACAGGGTGGTGCCAGAAGAGGATTACCCAAGTCCTTCCTGAATAGATTTACCCAAGTCTTCATCGATGCCTTGACTGATAACGATCTGAAGTTCATCACTGTTGCACAATTTAAAGAACTACCCACGGATCTCATCTCCAAGATGGTGGATTTTAATACCAAGTTATCATCCGAGGCTGGTGTTACCTGGGGTTACCAAGGTTCGCCCTGGGAAATGAATCTACGAGACATCACTAGGTGGTGCGAGGCTACAGTCCAGTCTTGTCAGTCTCTTCCTGACGAAGATTCCTATTATAATCCTGGAAGCTGGGTGGAACTTATTTATGTAGACAGAATGCGTACCCTGGAAGATAAGCAAAAGGTAATACAGACTTTTTCTTGAAATTCATATTAAAACTTTTTAATTAAACCCACTAATCCTTTATAATCTTTTTGGTAGGTTCGTGAGCTATACGCTGAACTGTTTCCTGTTGAGAAATATCCTCTGCCACCTTCTCAACCTCTGATCCACCTCACGGAAACTAATTTGTACCTTGGGGATGTAACGCTAACTCGAACCAACTCGTCAATCTATACTGACTCAAGCTTGTTGCTACTCAGAGATCAGGTAGCAACATTGAAGAGCCTTGCTCAGTGTGTCAAGATGAATTGGATGTCGATACTGGTGAGTTAGTTGAGTCTTTGAAACTCAATTTGAAAGTCATTTAACTTGACTTAGCCTAATAATACTTGGTTGATAGGTGGGTGGATCCGGAGTTGGAAAAAGCAGCGTGGTTCGCGCTCTGGCGCAGTTGGCAGGACGCAAGCTCAAGTCGATAGCCGTGAACTCAGCAATGGACACCACGGAAATACTTGGTGGCTTCGAACAGGTAAGTGGTAACAATTATGCATGACACTTTTTTATTTGAAACTTTTTAACATTCTTTACTCGTACTTGACAATGTTTTTGTCCTGCTTTCACTTTGCCTGGTGAGCCAGTACTCCGGAGTTATCGTCTCTGTAAGGAATCTGAGTACTTCCGGCAAAGTGTACTTCAGACAATTGGTTGTGGGGGGGGGGGGGGTTCCTTTGACGATTACTTCATTGTTTCAAGAGAAAGGGATGGAAATGGTTGAAACCATTTGAAAAAAAAAAAACTGATATTAAGAGATGGACTTGGAGGAAAGAAATTGACTTCTTTGATATTATTATTTACACTTTATTATAATATATTTCTCTTCTTACAATTCATTTACGGCTTTTAGGTTTCTCGTTCAGTAGTCTTTTGTTTATGTAAAATCATTTTACAATATTCGTACTTACTTTCTAATTATATTCACATAGTCGTACAAGATCTGTACGCCTTTAGACGCTCTTATTTAATTTTTAATCCTTTTTATTATTCTTTTATTTAGCTTTCGATTATTTTAGGCACGATTTATTTATACATTCATTGCTTTCGTTTTTATCTTCTTTTAATCATTTTCATTCTATCCGACTGGGACAAGTCGCGTTCAAGTTAGGTCTACTTTGAGTATTTGAATTTACAAAATCTTTATAATTAAATTGACCATCGTTTAAAAGCAACAATACTTTTTTTTTAATTAAAGTATCATGCTTTACATCTGTCCTATTGGAAGGCTTATGTATATATATTTTTTTGACAAAAAAGCAGAATAATTTTTATCCTCATTTTGAGAAACATTGCAAAAGCAAGAAGACGCTGATCTCTTTTGATCCTGCCTTAATTGTATACATCAAGAAATGGACCCGAATAACGAACTTTAAGGTGCACTTCTATGAGTTCAAGTGAAACACACAATTTTCATAATTAATTGTAAAAGCATATGATTTCTTATTTTACTATCTAAACCTTTTCTCTGCACTTGACAAACGTGCTTTTTTTTATTGTGAAAAGCGGAAGCGTCTTACAAATCGTGCAGTGCTATCTTCCTGTCGTTCTCATTTCTTTTTTTTTTTAAATAAGACATTGAATTTACTTGTTTTTGATAAATTCCGGTATTTTACGTCGCTTTAACCCTTTTAGTACGATCTTCGACTACGGTCGACGGCTTCGAACAGGTCAACTGACGCCCAACGTATCGAAAGGGTTAGACGATCGTTTTTTTCTTTTTATTGTTAGAATTAGCTAGATTCTAATTGACAAGTTTTCTCGGTAATTATCTGGTGGGCGGACTAGATTAAAGTGAGCAATTCCTATGAATCCGACTAAACGAAACAATCTATCGATTGATCCACATTGATTTTACGTGAAACCTGTACGTCCGGACAAAACTGACAAGTGATTGAATCATTCAAATTTTGTCAAGAAAAAAAAAGAAAAATGATAATTCACTGATATGACGCAGCTAGACCGATGTATACCAACTACCCTAACGTTACTTTAGAATTTCTTTTACTTGAACATTTTTTTAGATTTCGTGCTTTATGGTCTCAGACGCGAGAGTCTTTCTCTTGGAATTAAGCAACTTGTAAGGGGAACAGCTGCTAATATTTTTTTCTTAAATCACCCCTCGCGGGTGACCTGATAACGAAGAAAAGGTCACAGATAATCGGAGAATTTATTTCCTGTGCTCGCATCTTCAATTAATCGTTGGAAATTCGATGCACGTGTAGTGGAAAGTTTGAAAAAAATTATTCCAAATATCTTTCAAGAGCTGGCTCCATTCAGAACTCAATTTCTGACAGACTAAAGAGTATAATAAAAAATATCTCAAGTATTAATTCATTAAATTCATTCCCCTTTCGTAGCCTTGAAAAGCCTCACAGCAGACTTTGAAATATTAATTACATAAACTATCCTACTCTTTGTGAAATATAAGTGCACCTCTATGCTTGGTTCCAGCTATAAGGAACTATATCATATGCTTTCTCACTATATTATATCCTATAATAGTTTGCTCCGACCCTGGCATTAATTTCTAGTAACTATGCACTATACAGTAATACTTCCCCCCCAATTAACAATCACAGATACACTTAGAAAATCGTATAATCGTAAGTGACAGTTATGCCTTTGATTGAATCGAAAGATTGAACATGTCTGCGAACTTAATTTCTTATGAAAGTTAAATTATATGATACAAGCGCCGTGTAATTGCAATAAAATTTGATGCAAAAATTCAGTCTGTCAAGATTTGCCTTTACAACGTTCAACGAATTCATTCTGTCTCTTTACATATATAACAACGACGCTTTGTCAAGTTGACAATGTCAACGCCCTTGGCTCTACACGGTAAACGTACAACGTAGGTCTTTAGCATACTTTGATTTTACAGGATGACTGAACGATCTTACAAAAGACAATAAGAACCTTTGAAACATAAGAAATCGTCGGATGACAGTGATTTACCAATTGAAAAAATATGAGTGACTGATTCGTATAGTCGAACAACGTACATTAAATTCCTTAGACAATATGATATAAAGGCAAGAGACAAATGTTTGTCTCTGTTGCCACTAGGAGTAAGTAGGTAAAATCCCTGTCTGAGAGATTGTGCAAGATTATTTGGAAGTATTTTTTTTTGGTTTTTTCTTTTTTGTTTTTCCTCGTCTTTGTTCCATCTGGCAACATCGGGTACTTCAGGATCCAATGAAAGGTCAAGAGTACTGTTGGGTACTGTGACAAATTCCTTGGACGACTCAGCAGGTACTCTTGTTGAGTATTAAAGCGTTTCACAGTGTGTAAGATGAACAGTTGAACAATCAGTGCC
Organism: Trachelus tabidus; assembly: GCA_030142655.1. NCBI lineage: Eukaryota > Metazoa > Arthropoda > Insecta > Hymenoptera > Cephidae > Trachelus > Trachelus tabidus. The sequence continues at coordinate 92,126 of JARQTI010000004.1, forward strand.
AATTGTGATGCAATGAGGATGGAGGGTTTCTATGTATTTTGCTTCTTTCATTTCCGGACTGTCTACCTGCCTGAAGACAGGCACAGAAGGGATGGATTATGTGTTTTTTTCTCTGGGACCATAAAGATTTATTCACTGGGCAGGTCGCTGCTCGATGGACTGATTGGTGAAGTCAAGTCATTCAATTCTGATGGCGGTGGTAAAAGCAAGCTTGGTCTTCTGTTCAATTCCTCATCGTACAGACTCAAAGTGCTTTTTGGTCTTGCGACGAGACTCCAAGGATCAGGTGGTATGGACATGGAGTCATCCTGGGGATAAGAAAAAATTACAATCCAAGTTGGATGTTGAAGCTTAAAAAAAAAAAGCTTGAAAATAAGTCAGGAGTAATCCCGCACCCTGAGGAGGTGTTTTGCCGCTGGTGGTAGAGGTGGTTTCAAGAGTGCCACGTCAGTCAGGTCGCAGACAGCTCCTGACGGTGGTAACGGAGGGTCAGGTGGTGAGGGTAATCTCAAGGGTGGTTCATAGCGGGGCGGTTGTACCGTTTGTATCGGACTACTCGTAGTGGATCCAAGTATCCATCGCGCTATGCTTTCGCAGCATCCGCAACATATGTCCGACATGCCCTGTCTCAGGCCACGGTGCAAGGTCAGGAAGAGTGCTGGGTTCACGAAGGCGTGTACGTAGGCAATGTGTAGAGTGACCTGAATGAAATTATGAAGGGAGAGCCACAGTGATGGATCTTTGTAAATTAATTGTACAGCAAGACTTTATACCTCGTAGCCCGTAGGATTGCCGATCAGAGGATGATGGACCAGGGTAACTAGGAACAAGGGACCCCAGAAGATTACGTAGGCTGCAGTTATAACCAAGAACATCCTGACTCTCTGCACACCCTCTCGCTCCATTCTTCTCAGATAATTTCTCATCTTGCGATGCTCCTCCATGGCACCGGTTCTCTGATGTTGCAAAATATTCTCTTAATTAGTACCTTCGGCTCGGGTAATTAAAGCCGTTTGTCCTTTCCTTTTTTATTACCTTGGGCGTCGTGCCGTTCCTATTGCTCGTGGCGCAGCCATCGATTAATCCATTAGAACCACCGTGTCCACCGGTAACACTGACCAGGGTCGTAACAAGACCAGCCACACGTACCTGGGTATATAGATATACGTATAACGGTAGAACTTACCAGAACTTACCGAAGCTGTAATTAGCATATATTAATAATTAATAGACTGTCACTGTGCATAACTCACTGCCTCCACGTTTGCCTTAGTCAGATCCCTGTGCAGCTTTCTCAGGTGAAATAACGTGAGGGCCACGCAAATGACGTTAATCACAATCCACAGAACATTCAAAATATAATGACGAAATGGACCGTGAACCAGTGGACAGCTTGGTGCATTGTGACCGGTCTCCGTATTGGCGGCAAGGGCCCCACTCAGAAATGTAGGACCCAGATTGATGGTGATGCTGGCAAACCATATCATGAATGTACCAAAGAGGACGCACTGTAATATCCATAAGTAAGAAGATAGAGATTTGTAATTTTTTATTATTTACCAACAGAGTTGATTCTGTAGAAGCATTACCTGGGGGGAATCCATCAGCAATGGCGCTGTCAAGTCAGCTTCCTCTTCGCTCTCAGGAAATACTGGACTGTCATTGAGCACCGTAGTCAGCATGTTCACCGTGGAGACAGTGACTAACAGTAGGAAGGCTGTCTCTACCAAAGAGCACTTGTTCACCGGTTGACAATTCAGAATACTTAATCCAAGCGGGAGCAATATGGCTGCCCTGGCACAGTCCACCATTGCTTGATGAAACAGCAGACCCTGGGACCATCTGTAACTCAGAGGAGACATTACCGTACAGGATACTCCTGAGACCTGGAGGAAGCTGTATAAGTTTCTTTGTACTTCAAGTTACAAAAACTAACTACCAATACTCGTGGGCTAATTGTATCGTGATCTAAATTTTTATTTATATCTCTCATACTTTGAGTACAGACTTCTACGCAGGTACTTGCATTGTGCTACTGGTTATTAGATACTACGTTTTTTGGAAATTCGATTTTACGTTTGAGGATCTTTACTCGAAAAGAGTCTTTTGAATTTTTAGAAGAAAGAGAATAGCATTCTTGACTGTGCGTGTACAATTATTAGAAACGTTTTCTACTCAAGCTTCAGAAGGATCATGCTGTATTACTTTGTACAAAAGAATTAGATTCAATTATAGAGTATCTTTGCTTATGTATAATTCAATTTAGGGATACGTAATCAATTTAAAAAATGTATTCGTTATAGAAAGACAGACAGTTATTAGAGAGAAAGAAAGATTTATTATATTGACTTAACTATATGATTAATAATCTTGATTATTTTCTCTTTATCTTTTTTTAACCAGCCAATGCTTTTAATTAGCGTATGTAAATATCCCCGTTCGTTCATCAGAATGTAAATTTCCCCAGTGGGGCCTGAAAGGAACATATTTAAAGCGACTACTCGGATTTTTTTCTTTTTTCTTCTCTTATCTATTCTACCTAAAAAAAAAATGATAAATCATTGTTATCCGTTAACTTTAGCTCAACGCTTTTATACCTCAGACTGACAACGGTCCTTCAAACTTTTCTCAAAACTTCATTCCTAGTCTCTCCACAAGTTTGAGCTGTCAAAACAAAAAGCAAAGCAATGCCAAGGATAAGTTTTCTAATGAATTTATATAAAGACACATGGGCCATATCATGTCCTACAAAAAGTTAAAAGGACCGTCATCCTAGCCCTTGGAAAGATTGAGTATCGACGGTTTCGTCTATTCTTAATACCTTCGCAGCTGTCGCTTGGTCAGTATAAGGGCCATCAGTATAATATTAGCACCCATTCCAAGGGCGCCTAAACTAAATATTACAGTAGCCTCCGTGACGCCTCCAGGATGACACTGAAAGACTTTTGTGGCGTTGGAAGTGACGTTGCCGGAAGCGCCAATGCCGAATCTCAGATTGGCACCTATCATGGCCACCGCCGAGCCTGAAACAATATTAAAAGATACCAAATAAAAGTGATCCTCATAAATCAGAGCGCCTTCAACGTATTGCTGGGATCAAAAAAGATATATATATCTCAGTCACATAAAGTGGATTAAAATGAACCAGTAAGGATAGTCCTATAGACATTTTACGACGCCTTAAACGAAATAACGTTTGCTGTCGTGTTTCCTTGATCCTCCATTTATTTGCCTTTTTATTATTCCCATATTAAAATTCAACAGCCCCGATATGGCTTCTTCGACTTTTCTCAACTACACTATAGCCGAGTTTCAACGATCCTCAAGCACAGTGAATTAATAGCTGTACCATTCAGGCTCTCACGTTGTGGGTATGAACCTACTTGGAAAAGATAAATCGAATTAAAAGTACTGTCCTGTACAACCGTGTACAGGTTAGTACATAAAACTGTCAGTATATATATATATACATTATATAGATATACAGTCAGGTTACTACGTATGGTTTTATGCAGGCTTGAAAATTCGTAAGCGCATCACAGCCAACTCCAAAACTTTGCATAATTCTTGTCTCCTGAATAAACATTTAGAATGGCTTTAGGTATGGTACTTTGGGGTCACGTAGCTATGTGAACTGGTCATTTTGAAGATGCCTGTAGATCTTTATACAGTATATGTAATATAGTTTATGGCAGGCTCTTCTAACGTCATTTTCTATGTCTAAATGACTGTAGGAAATATTGTCTGGTAGCTTAGTGTACCGTTAGTGTGTCTGTGTGTGTGTGTATATACATATATAACACTCTTCTCCAGCAACTCAATTTATCCCTAGGGTGGCGCCAATTCGGGGAGCAATTCTCATCCGTCACGAGCCATTCTGCTTGTTTTGCATTGAGCATTGCTTGTTTACCTCGAGGCTTTGAACGCTCGTACCATTCGATTCTTCATTTGTATTGTATCAGTATTTTAAAATTCTGTGGAGAAAGGAGAAAAAAATAATAAGAGGAACAATGTTGCGGAAAATCGATGATTTCACAGATCGAACGCTTGGATGAAGTTTGTTACGGGTTATTTCGTGGATTCCGATAGGCCTCTCATTGTTGGCGTGGAAATTCTTACTTCTTTCTTTCACACTTATTCTCAAGCATCGAACAAAGGAGAAAAACTTGGAATAATAGAGATCGTTAACGGTTTTCCAATATTGAATTGTGTGACCGTCTCTTATGAATATTCAAATTCTCGCGCAAATCTTCCTACCGAAAATGGCTTCCGTGAGCGGTCTCGTTTGAATTTTCGTGGATTGGACTTGAGCGCGAGTGAATCAGGCGAGAGCGAGACGATTGTGCATCGAGAAGAATAGAGAACGAAGTGAAGTGGAAGTTTGATAAAGAGGATGAGAGAGAGAGAGAGAGAAAATGTAATATTAAAAAGAAGAGACTGTTTCTTTTTTAGAATTTTTCTCAAAGCAATAACTGAAAAGCCACTGCCTTCTGTTTCCCCGCCAGATATCCGCTTTCAATTATAAAAAATAATTGTTCCGGGATTCTGCCTAGTATAAATATGAAATCCTTCAGAAAACTCATGACAGCTCAACGAAGCGTGAATCGCGATAAACAGTGGCCATCGCGTTTCAATTTCAATGTCCATTGACGTTTCCCTGAGGAAAATCTCCACGTCATCTCGATCGTTTATGACCTGTGCTTTTACCTGAAAATCCCAAATTCGTTACAGAAAAAAATATTTAATTTGAATCTAGGTGCTATCCTCTCTTTCAATGTATAACAAAAACACGTTGCCATTAGCACTTAAGTCGTTTTTATGTAAACTCATAAAATGGCACGTACGGGAGAAACTCGCTTTTTAGGTTGATGCTGGGTAAATAGAATTTGCTTGTCCACAATCCAATTATACAATTTCAATTGAACTTTTTAAATTCGCACTTCTTTTTAGTTATTATCATACCTTTATGTATATATATATTTTTGTCTGTATCCTATTTCTCCAGCTCCCTTGTAACGCCAGTCTATTCCATCCAGAGCAACCTCACGAAATGGCAGGTAATACCTACATAGCGATGCTGAAGAAAGACTGCGCAGGGTGAAATCCCATATCCTCGATTCTCGACGTTGAGCCTAATATTGAAAGAAAATCGTCCCTCTGAGAATGAAACCAAGGGAGAATAATACGTCGCGCGATTCAATTTATCCTGGCGTAATTTCGTAAGGAGATGGATAGCCATTGAGATTAGTTTTTTTCTTCTTTTTCTTTTAATAGTGTTATTCAGAGTTCATTGTGTCAGCTGAAGATGGTTCTAGCATGGCAATTGATAGAATCCGCCAACTTCAGCTGACTTCAGGCTCTGAATAATACCTTACATGTATACCTGTTTCTCTACTAGTCTTTTCTTCTTTATTTCCATTCTATTGATCATATATTGCCTCTGTCTCTCTTTGCCTTATCAACCAGAGAAAAGGGACGAATTCAGTTCTTACTCGAACCCATACAAGATTACAGGAAGCAATCCCCTGACTCGTATAGTCCTTTATTGCTGTATAGAAACGTGGCGGGAATTTCAAAAGAGAACTCTCTCCATTGTTACGTATACAAGCTTGGTACACCTATGACTGAGAAACAATATATGCAATTTTGAATTTACTGTCAATTTACAGGTTAGTTATTAATCTTATAGCGTGTAAAGGTTAAGTGAATTTACCAGGATGTTGGCTATGCCATCAGTATATTATTCAATGGCTGTCGTATCATGCAAATAACTTGATTTGCAGTGAAAACGAGCGATGGACCCTTTGAAGATTTCATTGCTCTACATCCGCCGGAGGGATTGGTTGGCCAGTTCTATTTTCATGAATATCCACTGCTGCGTTCCTAGTTGTACATGTAATCCCTCTACAGTCCCATATAGGATATACTACAAGTAATTACGGCTTCCAAATGCTCCTGACATTCCACGCTGATCTCCTCATACGATTTTACGGCGTACGTCATATCCCCCTGCTGAATACGGAACAGAGGACAGGATACAGAATCAATATAGGAATCTAAAGTTCTTATCACCTTATCAGTCCCCAGGATCGGTATCAGCCAGACTCTTTCATAGCCTCTTCCAGGAAATGCAATCTCGTCTGAAATCGATGTCTTGGATCGAAGATTCCGTTCCTCGAATACAGACTCCATTTTACCTCTAAGATGTCGTTTTCTATGGCGAGGCTTGCCAGGCGCTTAGGAATTCTATAAAGTTCAAATGAAAATTGACCCCATGCCGTCGTAAAGCGTCGCATCGGAAATAGCCGTTTCCCCAAGCTCCCTTGGACCATACGTGGGAAGAGTGACCCTCTGGGGTCTCTCACCGAGTGTAAAGGTCAACGAGGTAAAACGTGCCCCAAGGAACCGCCATTACACGACCCCAGTCACAGGCGTTGCTGCAGACTCTTCTCAACTTCCGTATATTTGGCCACCCCTTGCGGTCCTATTCGTACAAGAGAAACATTTTACCAATCCTCCGGTCGAGCGTGAAACTTTCAACTGGTCCAGAGCCGGCCCTACCCAGATGCTGGGACACTGCGAAAGTCACGTGGTGGCTGCTGGTGAATCACTTATCGCTGCTTGGCAGACATACTTTAATGGAAAGCTTCCAAGGTGCCGTAGAAGAAGGCGAGAGGCTTTTGGTTATAACCTCCATTTTTTTTTCTCTTTTACTTCCAAGCTTCATCCTCATACAGAGGTTATAGTCTTTCTTCTTTTCAGCTCATACAGCCACTGCTAATAACCTTACCAGATTATATCACTACGTAACACGAGAGTAAAGGATCTTCATGTATATCTGTATATACACACATATATATGCAGATATTAGAATAAAGTGATATTCTCAAGTGCCAAGGAAATTGGCAAGCCTAGGAGTGCTACTTTAAAAGCCTCGCTACACGCAAAACCATCCTGCTACACGCTTCGAGTACTTTCGACTGTTAGCTAACACTTGTAGCTTTCCACCTAAATACTTGTGTTCCAACTGAAATAAGTCATTCTGTACGTTTGAGTTACATATCCTTACCTTGACTGTGTTAAAGTACTTTGTAAGCCTTACGCAGAGCCAGCCTCCTCTGGACGGATACAAAACTCATTCTCAGTGCTACAGCTAAACGTAACCTCAACCGTTTGCCTTCTCTACTCCTCCAAGTTATTAGGACCTCCCTTTCACCCATGGGAAATGTCTCAATTTTCCTAGCTGAGATTTCAACTGAAACATCCAGACTTTCCTGTATACACTTCCAATGTTCCGGACGTTCGTTCCCCGAGGACGTGCTGTCATTTTATTTTCGCGGCTACGTTCACGTCGTTCGACTGAGTCTGCCGTCGCCTATGGCTGCGTATAGTCGTGGTCTCTGTTATATCTATATTGTTGTGTCTACAGTCACGGCGTACCGTACCCATGGACTTGGCAATGTGCTGGCTACATTAGTTAATGGAATATCGAGAAGAAGGAGATTAATGACGGCATACTGATTGCCAGCGGGTATTTCTTTTTTGAGGATTAAAAAGAAAAATAATACCGTGTGTCTGGGTGCGCTTGGATCAGAGTGGCTTAGGCGATGAAAAGGTTAGGTTGTCGGCTATATCTGTATATATCTTTAAGCCGTTCTCGGGGTAGAATGTGTTTCGCAATTCTTTGAGCGAATCTATATAAATTCGTCAGGTTAGCATAGGCAGATGTCGGCTGAGATTTCTCTGTGTACTTTGTTCCCTTACAAAGTTCATACGTCCTCAGACTGGCGAGATACTTGATTTTTCGTTCTTTCTGTAATTCTTGGTCGGCACAGTCTGACTTTTTTATGTTTCAAATACTTCAGTCTCCTCGCACTCCAGTGCCAGAGGTTAGACTGGGTTAGACTCTCGAGACGGGAATTTATTCGGATTTACTTTTATTCTGCGACTGCGACGTCATTCGAGAGCTAGTCTTCGAACGGGTACTTCTTTCGTGTTTTATTCTATTTATCCTTGTTTCGATTGTTCAGGGTAATGCAATATGCGTGAGCCGAGTGGCGCCATCTAGGAGGACGAAGACGGCAACTTAAAATGAAAGAGTAACAAGGATACGTAAAAGGCGTGGGAGAATAGCACAGCTGCTTCGAGTAAAGGGAATAAATCATTTAGTACTTTGCCATTTATTTCTCGCCGATGGACAAACGCGGGACTTCGTTTTCAATCACAGGAAAGTTTCGTTAATTATATAAGATTCTTTTGACACTGCCTGAGTGCTCTTCTTCTCTTTTACATGTTAAACTACCCAGCCCCACCTTCCTACGATGACAGCTCATTGTACGGTCACGTATTCCTGGTATCCTGTATACATATAAAGATTCAGCATCACGATCAGAGATTCCTTATCTTCAAATACAATCCGCCCAAGGACAACTATTTGTATTTCGCTGAACTGCACACTCTGGAAAGATCACTGGCACCACTCGATTCGTTTGGAGACCAGTAAACCGTACTGGTTGTATCGGCAATAGCACGTCAGAGGTCAATGGCAAAGTCAAGGGTGGGATAGGGGGGCACGCTTGGAAAGATACACAAAGGCTGGGCAGCCAAGGAAGAGCAAGAGAGCGGAGTAGCCACCTAACACACAGAATCTTATCTGGTAATCTTGGCCTAGATTCTATAGCCAGTTGGAGGGGCATGAAATTCAGTATCTCTTTGGGGGCGACTTGGGTCAAGTAGTTAATACCTTGATAAGCCAAGGGATAACGGTTATTGCGTTTTCTATTTTTTATTCTCGTCGCCATTTTATCTTTTCTCTTTATCCTTCGTCCCCTGCACGTGGCGTAGGCCAAAAAAGTGGGAAAAAAATGTATGAGTCCGTATAATAAAGGAACGGGGCTCTTGTGAGAGGGGTGTGGGAGCGTGCGAGCGAAAGTGCAAAGAGAATAAGGGTTGTTGTCTTATCGAGGGTTGCTGCGGAGAAACGTCAGAGTGTCGAGGATAAGGTTATTCCGACAATGGTACGATATATCTAAGGCTGATCGAATTTCCAGCCTTTTTTTTTAACCCTGCATTAATCGATATTGCGCGAATGAATTTTTGTATCGTTCTTCGTCCGCTTCTTCTTCTTCGCAGCTTCCGCCTTCTTCTGCTATCGGCCTTCTGCCGGGAACTGAACGGGGGAATTAATGTTAATGTCACGGAAAGCTAATGACTCGGGTAATTACATTATTAGTGGGTAATCGCGTCGGGTCACCCTTAATGCTTATCCTTGGAACAAGTTTTGCTTATCGTAGCTCCCTGCCACGTCCCACCCTTTCATCCATAGAAAGCGACACCCCTCGTGGTCGAAGTATAATCAATCAGGAAATTTTACAGTTGATCTACCCCGTGTTCGTTTTGAATAATTTTTTATTTTATTTTCTAAAATTATTTCTTAAATATTATTATATCAGTCCACCTCTTATTCTTCCGTGCTATCAGAAGTTATCTGTCGACGATATGAAGTTTCTATTTACCAATCTGGCAGACACGTATACTCGTGGCGCGAGTCCCTCGAGGAAAATGAAAATTAAATTTCACCCTGGTGCACGTGGAATTCACGGTAGAGGGTGTACGCGGCAAGGGTTGCCAACTGTGCAGGGACGTGCGAATTTGTTTGAGAATCGGACGGGACACGTTCGGCCCCCGGGACTTTAGCGAACTACGTTGCCCCAGGCGGTTTTTTCTGTCTTTATTCATGATTGTTCTCTCATTTTTATTTTCATCCCCCGTAAGTCTCTGTCGTGTCACTGGGACTGGTTATCGATAAGAAAAATATTTTTTTTAATTACCAGCCACCCGGTCTGCTCAACCCCTCCGCATCCGGAGCCTAATTCTTCACTTTCATCCCCTATGCGTAATACCTGTCGTAAAGGTTGAAGAAAATTTAGCCTGAAAAATAGATTCTTTAAGGGCGGTTGGGATTTGAAGAGAAAAAAAATTTATTTTCATCCCCTAACCACGAACGTTAACGACTCTTCCCACGAGAGGTTCATTTGTTTTACTGGTACCACAAGCTCCATGCTTTTCTATGCACTTCCTACAGGTAACCTGGATACGAAAGCGTGCCTACGTGTACGTGCTCGCTAGAGGGATGAAACTACCCCTGTGTAGTAGTGCCAAAGCGACGGGATAAATTGCACCGGGTGCAGCCACGTCAGTTCACCAGTGACGAATGGCCGTCGTATGCAAGAAGAGAAAGCTGGATGATTATTTTTTTCATCCCTTATTTTTTATCCCCCTATACTTCATCCCTGTAAACCCTCACGACGTTGATGTCGTGTTCCTATGAATATAGATACTTCCGGTACTCAGTTTGAGGGAGGACGAAGTAAAAAAAAAAATTTGCCGAACATTCATAACGGTATGACCTTTGCCACCATTTTTCGACTCACATCACGGAGGACATGTATGCGAATTTATTATGAGGGTGCGTATAAGAGTCAGAGGGGTGGTTTTCGAGGTCGTCAAGATTTTACCACAACTCCTTCTTCCTTTCATCCCCTATGTTTTCTCATGGCGACTTTGTACGTTCAATCGCGACGAGTAAAGAATTTTTGAAAATTATTACGTGCCACCCCTGCTCACGTATATATGTCACGTAGGGGTGTCGGAATATCGACACGTCGCTTGACGATTATTACGAGTCCATTGTCCCTTCCGTACCGTCATTAAGGTCGTAACTGTCGCTTCATGGAAATCCGATTTTTCTACCAGTTTATAGACCGGAGACTCAAACCTTTTCACTTCGTCCAGGACGAAGAATAGAGAATGAAAAGGATACGATTTTACACGATCAGTCGAGTACATCATTAAGAATTGAGTATTGACGACGAAAGAAATATTTTTTTGAAAAAAAATATTTTTGAACTGATCGACAAGAACTTTGAACTTTTTTTAAATATTTTAAACAAATTTACTTACCAGCTGCCATTTCTCTCCCGGTTAATTTCTTCTCGTCCTCCCCTCCTCCGGTTTCACGGATTTTCCCACTCCTCTTCTTTCCCTCCCTCCCTCTCCCTCTATCTCGACGTCACGCTCCACTTCCGGCTTCTCTGTCTTCCAAGGAAGCAGCTGCCTCCCTCTTTCGGTCCTATTTCTCAATTAATCCAACGTCCCTCTCCACGCTCCTCTTAACGAATAAACGCCCCTCTCTTAATCGAACCCTATCAAAAGTACCCCCACCCCCTCCTACCACCACCCCCTCCCCTCACTCTCTTCTGACTATCTTCTCCAGCACTGTCCTTCACTTTCCCTATCCACCTCCTTATCGTACGCCTAATCGAACAAGTACAAGTCGCCTTATCATTCACAGCAGAGACTTCTCCATGTACCATATCCTTTCCCGAGCAAGATCAGCGGCCAACTTCAGGACGGTTCCGGACCAAAATGGAAATGAGAGTGATTCACATCAGCTCAGGGAGGCAGGATGTATCTCATTTCCAAAAAGGATATACGATCTCCGGATGTCCTGAAGATTTTCAGGATGCCCTCGAGCTCCACGAAGAAGATGGCCCCTCGTTCAGGAATCTATCGGTTGTGCCTCTCCTCTTTCTCCACATCGCACGTCATTTCCTCTGATAAGAGTTGATAATTTTTTCTTTCTTTTTTCACGTATCATCAGTCGTTCTCATCGGATGATCCCATAGGATGACTCCTGGTCAGGTTCCTCTTTCAAATAATTATTTTTATTGGTATACTTTTTCGTCACCATGTATATTTAAAAAATTCTCCACTATCTCCAGCCACTACAGCCCCTCGAGCAGTCGTCACCCTGGTCTTTCACTCCACGTGGATGGCTTAGCGTCCGAACGTCACAAACTTGGTCCACGACAGCATCAACGGTCTCATAACATACATCATAACTGAATATATCCCAGGACACACCCTTTCCGCTCGTTAATCCAACGGTTTTAAGGGATCTCAGGGTTTCGGAGGACGCTGGACCGTTTCCATCATTACATACACCAGGAGCAAAGCTCTCCTAGCCCGAGGCTTTCAGAAAGTATGATTCAGCCAAAGCATACAAGTTTCAAATAATAATAAGTCACCAGGAAACACATTCAACTTTGGTTTTTACCTATCGAAACGTTGGCACAGACACTGTGTTGTAACGTTCAGCCATTTTTTCATTTCTTTTTCTTTTAAACACCAGGTATATCAAGCCTTACACATTGACAGTCGAGAAAGTCATTTCAATATTAATTTCACTCTCGTTAATCACTGTTGATCCTATCCTGTAATTATTATTATTTGATAACGTTATATAATCCAGTATTATTAACCCTTTATATATGCATGTATATGCAGAATCAACCTGTTAGCACGTTTCGTTCATAGCCTTCCGCCCATCCTAGTTGGTCAATTATGGGTATTTACATATCCTTAGATTGTGTGCAGCTGATATATACAAACACGGCACGAGGGGAGCCACTGATAGAAATTGATAGCAACTAGTTTGAGGATCTCTATTGTGCTTGGCATTTATAGTCCGGGGTTCCCGAAACAATTCCCGAAAAGCCGCTTAAGCTCTATGTAAACCCACCCCAATGAGATATCGATTTCTAAACCCTGTCAGGATCACCGTGTACTACGTATAGCGTATACCAAGCGTGATTAGATTGTCCTCAGCAGCTGCATCGTGCAGTGCATCGCACCTGCGTATACCATGACGACAGTGCTTGGGCAAATTAGCTAAATTAGTTGTGCAGACTCCGAATATTTAGCTGGAAGATTCACGTAAACTGACATAACCTCGTATTCAACTGTCAACAAGATTGTTTGAATATACGGCTAATGTATGTGTGTATATATATATATTATACATGTTGACCTAGGATGCTGTCACACGTGACAGAGATTCGTTTAGGTTAACCGCTAATTAGCAGTAATTGGGAGTAAATACACTTTAACCCTTAAAGTTCACACTCGAGTAGAGTCTCCGTAGAAGAAACTCACAGAAATTATGTGAATTTAGCCAGGAATGTGTGTCTAATCCGATATGTCGTTACGGATGTGTTTTAGTGGAGTTTTACGACCTTTTCTACTTCCCATGTTAAACGCGAGTGCGAGAGAGACAGTGTTATGGTCATTTACCTGAGTAAGAGAAGGACGGACGTACTGCAAGGACGATAATCGTGAGCGACAGCAGCGCCACCACTGTGAACTATCAAAGACTCGTGTAACGTCCGATGGCCAAATGTCGAAGAGGGGTGTCAAGGGATTTTGCCAAACGATAGGTGCGTCCTTGTCGCTCGCACGTGAGTCCCCATAACGCCGTCTCTCTCGCACTCACCGCTGGTATAGGAAAATCGAAAAACTTCAACGTCTTCCTTTTTCTTGATTGACAAATAACGTTTCGATGCTGTCTCACGGGACTCGTCCAGCATCACGGTCCACGCTCTTTTTTTACGCATAATCCATATCCTCCTTATCGGCCTGTATATAATCTCGTTGGATTAATTTATTATTCTATCTCAATTATATCGGGTAATTGGAACGGCCATAATCATACCAGACACCTATCGTTACTCTTTATGCGTGTAACCTGGTACTCTGCGTTCGGCCGACATTTTCTGGGTTTAATTTCAGCGGATAATCGGCCCTACTTAACGCTCCGCGTTATGCCTGACCAATTAGTTGCATTAATTGGGATAATTAAATCAGACGTCAGAGACGGTGCAGCATCCTTAGGCGGAGATGAGCGGATCTTGGGATGGGGAGAGTTTCAACGTAACCTAACCTTACTCAAACTATGTCAATCCTGTATTTACTCAGCGCCATTTTCTTTTTTACCACACGGTAACTATTAATATTAAATATCCTCGTGTAGGCTGTATACATATATATTTCAATCCACTCGATTGCATATGCACGTTGCACTCTATGCTACATGCTGGCTCTCTGTACTCCTGCTGCGCTATATTCACACTATGAATAGTGCAGTGTGTACTGTGTGTGCTGATACGCGGCTTTGTTTGCTCACTCGACAATATTCGAAGCTTCAGACCAAACGTGTGTATCGACATTAACGAGTATATCGTAGCGGCACGTTCAAAGTGTCAATCAATGGATTGATACGATTTTGGCGGGATATTCGAATAATGGTTTGGACAGGCTGAGCGCGGGATCGTTAGATAAGGGGGAATAGGGGTGAACGGAGGGAATAGTTTTTAAATTTAGTTGATTTATATTTATTGAAACAATTTTTTTTTATTTCAGTTGCTTCCATTTAAAAAGTCATTTGGAAATACATATCGCTTTTGGAGCTGGATGAATTTTTTTTTCTCTTCGGAGGAAGCATTCCATCGGCTTTAGATTTGTCGGGTTCGTTTGGCGAACGTCTCTCTTTTTATCTTTCATCAAGTTCTTTGCTACTGGAGCTGGGAAGTACGTGACGAAGGATACGGGATTTTAACGCGATAGTCAATCCTGTCTGGGCGTTACTTAACAAATCGTGATAAATCGGATTTTTACCCCGCTGGAAACTCTCCTCGTTTTCTATACTCGGTTCGGATTATCTTATAGGGATGAAGTGGATAAGAGAGTTTGAGGATCATGAGGGAGGGAGGTATAGGGGAAGATGAAGAGAAAAAAAAGTTTTTCCTTGTGAATAATTCTGCGGAGCGTTAAACGGCTACGTATTTCGCGCGCTTGAGCCTTAACGTTTTTATTAGTTGAGAACATTTTTTTTAACGAAGTACGTATTTACCGAGTATCGCTGGAACGTTGATTTATAAAATAAAAATTATACGAACCGGTGTGAACTGCGCATTACGTTTCTATACATTTAATAATTATTTCCTTGTTTTCTTATTATGGTAATGTAATTCGCGAATGTTTTTTTTTTCCCCTCGTGGGAATTAAAACTCGCCCAACAGTTTGTATATTTCCGGAATAGTCGTGCCGTCGTTGAACGCGCTTAACGTCCGTTGAAAAAAGAAGAAACGAAGCGGATCTGTTTTACCGACCGAGAGGGCTATGGAAACTCCGTATAGCTCAACGAGCATGATGACCGCGGAGGCGTTAATTATTAGAGCAATTTGTATCCAGGAACAAGACAGTATCAAGCTACGTTGTTACGAGTGGTTGAAATTAGGCATCTTACGAAAAAAGGGTAACGTAAATGTATAATTACTGACAATTTCACGTTGATCGTTTTTATCGTTTCGTCATTCGAAGTTAGGTTATGTCGCGCATGATATTTCTTTTACGAAGAAATTGGATGCCTGTAAGTCAAGCCTGATAAACGGACTTTGTGATCGGAATGCCAAGGAGTCCGTATACTTAAGGTAAGAGTCGTATATTCGTTTCAGAGTCGAGAATTAACAATCTTCGGAAATTGCTGTCGACTTCGGACGCATCTCACTTCCCTTTGAGTATTAATGGCGGAACTGGCTGGAACGTCGAGTACGGAATCGGCGCCAGAAAATTCTATAGTCATGGGCTTCGTTTTTTTTTTACGTAGATTCTTCCTAACGTCATGTGGAGTGGTTCTTTTTCCGTAGGCAGCAAGACAGGCTAGACTTAACATCCATCCGCTTTATTGACCTGGTTAATTCCGATTATAATTTTCAACGCGCACGGAACCGCCCAACGCGTAAACGAGGCTTTCGCTTCGATGGAAATTCGAAGGTCGCTGGATACCTTTTTTTCTAACGTACTGCGGAAATGGAATCTCTACGAAATTTAAAGGAGCTCTTGTTTCGTGTCTTTGAAGTCAGCGGCAGGATCCTAACCTATATATAGAGATATGTATTGGGCCCAGGTACGTGACTACGGGAATCTCTGTGTACTCAAAGAGAGTATCGGTGAGACGAGGTGGAATATCGAGAAAAGAAATTCATTTAATGGGATGACAAAAGAAGTGAAGGGTAAATCGAACTGGGTGGGGTTAATAATTGATGAATGCTCAAAGGAGTGGATTTCTTATCGCTTCTTATCTTTGAAAATCGAAACCGTGATTATTACACCGTGAGATGATCGACGTTACTCGATTTTTCTTTTCTTTCGATGATATTATTTGTAAGTGAATTTTTTTTTGAATTTGGCGCCATTTAATCTGGAAGTTTATTAAATTTTTTCATCACGTTAATTCGATACTCGTCGTTCATTGTTAACGAGGCTTGAGGATGTTGCTGGTGAAAATTGATAATTATTTTTTTGCCGAGTCATCAATTCGGAGACGACGCAAGGGAGGAATAAAAGACGCAATAAAGACCGAATGAGAAAATGGGGGGTTTACGGTGGTAATGAAATAAAATGGCTGACGGATAAGTAATTAGCCACCTGTAAAGGTCTCTTTGGCAGACTCACGGAATTCGCTTTTATTATTTGGTCGAGTTCACACGGACACTTTTCGATTTAGTGTAAAGTTACGGGTAATTTTTGAGCTTTTTGACTAACTCATCCGTATGTGTCCAGAGTCCTTTGATCGGACATGCACATAATATACTGTATGGACGTGTAGAACTTGTCGAGAGAATATCGATAGTTTTTGACTTTTTCTCACTACTCGGTGTCGTCTTTTATTTTTCACCCGGTACGACAGATTGGCCAACTGCCACGTAAATTGGAAAGATATCGAGCTACCATAGCCGATAGGATAATCGAATAATCGGTTCTCTGCTGTTTATTTTGTCTTTCTCTTCTTCACATTCCCCAACTTGGTCCCTTTCCAAAAGTCTCTCAGCGAGCAATCAATTGTCAACGAGATCAATTTATTTGCAGGTTAAAAAACAACCTCCGTACCCAGCCGAGCAAATGTCACGAATTTTATAGGCATCGTCAAATTTTTGGCTGCGTTACTTCATCCAAACTCTTTCACGTGACCCCTGAGCTAACATCTGTTAAGAAAAAGAAATTTATCAATTCTCCTTGGATGATTCTTGAAATATTTGGCATTTCTCTCTTCGACGTCTCCCTTATCCATCTTCAGACTCCGCGTCCCTTAAGCCGCGGGTCGCGATTAATTTATCAGTGGATCACGAAAGTTTTGTGGTAGATATTCCAAATTTAATGGCTATAGATATCCAACGTGTGTCTTGGGCTTCAGAGTGATTCCTGTTGGGTTATATTAGTTTTGTACGGTAGTACCTAATCTTATCTACCAGAGGGCGACGGCGACGGCCATGTTTAATTTGACAAAGTTGATTATACTCTGTAAATAGCTTGGGCTTCCATTTTCTTTATATATTTTTTCATTTCCTTTTAACTTCCACTTTTCTCCATCGAGTCGTCCTATCCGCTTAGGTTAATTCAAACTTTTCGTACTTCAAATCATGCCGCGTAATTACGAGGCGGTGACTCGGTAATACCAGTGGTGACGTCACGTTCCTCACGGTTTATATAAAATCGGCGCCAACAGTGGCGCGTTTCAAATATTCCTTTCTCTCTTTATTTACGTATATGGTTCTTCCACTTTTATTTTTTTTTGCCCTTTACAGCTTTTTTATCTTCACGCAACACCGATACTCACCTTTTTACTTAGTCTTTATCTACTTTTATTCCTTTCCGTACACCGTCGCTCTTATGGCATCTCTGGCTGATCTCTTCATGCGACAACCTTAGACGATCTCTTATTACGGAAACCTCCGATGCTTTTTCCACTCTTAATTAGCACTTCAAACCAAGCATTAATTATGCTCCTCCACTTTGCCATTCGTTCCTTCAACCTATACCGACGTCGACGAAGTTTCGTCTTTTTCCTCACTGTTTCTCATCTTCTGTAATTTCATCCACGGTCATATCATCTATCCCGTGTGTTGTCTTTGCTTTAAGATTTCACGACGACACTCGAGCCGTGATTGCGTCACGGGATCGAGTAGCGTATGACAATTGGACAGAGCTTAAGATTTTTTGTTTTACAATCGCTGGACAATGAAAATTTTGACTTAGCTTTTTTAACATTTTTTTTATTTTTCCCTCGCAGGTTTTTCATGGGAATATATATTTTTTTAAATCTGCTATATACATGCGTATCTAGTATGTCGGATACAAAATATGCTTGCTGGTGTAAAACCGCAGCTACCATGAAATTTCTTCAAAATCTTTCTTATACTGTTATTTTTTTCCCCTTCTTTTGTCTTTTTCTTCTTACGTCCAATTTTCGAAAAACGTATACCTAGGCGACTCGAGGACTACGACACTCTGCGAGTCGGTAACTTTCCCGAGTCGTTCGCACTCCTAGAGGACCTCGCTTACTGAAAGTACCATGAGATTCTGGTACAAGAGATGTCTAGGGAATTTTCTAGGGTGAAAAAGAAAAGTTCTAAAGACGTTTACACGATCGTTAGGTCATGGCAGACCTGTCCTGGGTACGTAAAAAAATGTTTAGGGGATTTTTATGAATTTTGAACTTTGTCCCATAGAAATTTGTCTCTGACCTTGTACGCTTTAGGGTGCTTTTAAGAGTACTGTCAAAGTTCACAAAGGCCCCCGAGCTCACTGACACCCCTTATCCTATAAAATCACAACCCCCTTCGTCAAAGGGGGTTAAAGTACGAAATTCACCGTTACACCTTACGCCCCTAGTAAAAGCCGCAATTTCCCTTAGTGCTGTTTTAATCAAATTTACCACACGAGATTCAAAGCCAAGTTTGCTGCATCGGCAGCCGTCGGGGTTTCGCCCGAGGCGTAAGAAAAACATTGAAGAACATTTTTACGAGCGAGCAAGTAAGAGTCAGGCATGAAGTTAGTTGAAGATGCTGAAGATCAAGAAAACCAGTGGCCAACTTCAGACCAGTGCTAATACGCGAATGGAAAAATTAAAAAAAAACGAACGGTTCCATTCTCGATCCTCGAGAATGGAAAAAAAATTTCTGCGACCGGAAATGCCCAGTAAAAATTCCAAAACAAACTTCCGGTGGATTACCCTCATCCTCTCAGTATTCTACCATGAATAGGTAATTATCTCTGTCGTCTGATCTCAGGAAGACTCAAGGATTAGTCCTCGGAGCTTCTACGACCTACCCTTAAATTACAGGGTGACACAACCCCCTGACCCTATTAATACCCGGTAATAATCATTAGGCACATTTCTCCATAGATCATAATATATAATTAAAAAAAAAACGATATCCCTGAAACCGGATGCTGATACGTGTATCTAATGCATCACCGAGATGAATCTTAACTGGTCCAGGGTGTGTCTGTATAAAAAAATCACGCTTTGCAACCCCCCATAATTTTTGAATGCTTAGCCAAGTGACATTCTCCCTTGCTATTTTGACCTATGACCCCCCTCCTTTTTTTTCAATATAAATATAACAAGATCCGTCTTACGAGGTTACCGTTCCCGGGTCCAGCCACATCCGGCGGATCTCTTCCGTTCTCTCGGCTCGCGAGACGGGAGAGCACTGCGTACTTCACCGAAAGCAAGCCCCGATTCCGAAGCCCACCCCCAGATCTCCCCAGCATCAGCTCCCTACCCCTGGCACACCAGTAACACCCCACCCAGCGAACCCCCGGCGTGTTCCTCGCTTTTGCTACAGTCCCTCCCCTCTCTTCCACCCCACAGCATCCGACTCCCCTACCAAACACACGAACACCAACGTCATTCTCGTACACTCGGTTTCGCCTAACTTTACTTTGCCAACTATCTCTCTCTCCTTTATTTCATCCATCCTCTCAACCCTTTCACACCCTTCATCTCCCTCATTCACATCTTTCCGGTATCTCCGATCCCACTCTCTACCTGTTCTCTGGCCCACCTCAGGGCTTTGCCCGGTAGACGAAACGACGATTTGGCCGCAGATCCAAAAGTCTTGGGTAGCGGCGGGAGGGAGGGAGATGATCGATCATATGGGATTGGCTGGTCCATTGGTCATCCCCTCTTGGGATATATATTATTACAGAGCCAATCGGTCAGTCCACCCTGGGCGCGGTTACTGTGACGTTAAGGGGTTAAATGTCTTTGTACTTTGGTATTAGATAAGGTCATCTGTTTTATTTTATTTTATCTTCATTGGTCCAAGTCGGATGCTGCGGGAATTCAAACTTGGGATCGAGAGGGTTGTTCTCGGGTCAGACCCTGGTATCCTTATCGAATGTATGTAATACAGCGATATCAACCTGTCAAAGGTCGAAGGTCACTCAGTACAGGATTTTATGTAGTGACTGCAACTGAGGCACGAGATAAAGTTGTCTGATAACGAAAATAACTTTGTCTACTTGTCAGATCGGATCCTCTCGTGCAATTTGCCTGGGATGGCTTATTTGGGAGATGAAAAAAAATAGGGGTTGAAATCGGAGATGGAATGAGAGGTGGAGTCAAAGTCGGGTGATAAGACTATATTCGTTCTTGTGAATTGGCTGATAGGAACTGATAGGGCGGTGGGATGGGGTAAGGTGGGGTGGATGGGGTAGGGAAAAAATTTATGAAAAAGTTCATTAATCCTTCCTGGAGACTTCGTGACTTTGCTCGAAGTCGGATATCTCGTGTGATTTGTATTCGTTTTTTTTTCTCAAATTTTACCCCAAAATAGTCCTGGCTGCCGTTTTCGAAACACACGCGCGTATCTGCCTTCGGAGAAGCGCACAGAGGATGTGAGATTCATTGTTTTCCAATAGCGCGAGAATGGACCACCTGGGGCGTCATCGATTGGTACACTAACCAGCTATACTACTGATTTACTGTGTTGTTGGATACCAAATGGATGGCTAAATCAGACGGCGGAGTCTTTGGGTTCAGGCAAATCCAAACAGCATCCCCCTGGACCAAATATCTTTTCGAGGAATCGCTTGAGCGCTGGTGCCCACCTAGTTTTCACGCTGGCTTGTTTTTCTCGGGGTCGCTGGACAGAGAGACAGAGAGAGAGAGAGAGAGAGAGAGAGAGAGAGACAGGAGAGAATAAATGGGCTTTGAAGAGAGAAAGAATCCAAAATAAGAGTTAGATCTGCGGGATAGGGATGCTGCGGCTTCTTAGCTGGCGAAATAACAGTCGGACTTTATATGGTTATGTACTTTAACGTATCAAGTATATATATATATATATATATATATGAATATGAATATGAATATATATATGCTATAGTTTAGTCTCCGATTCCCATTAACATACCCTATAGTACGTTGCACCAACTTGATCGGTAACTCATCCGGAAACTTTAACGTGGAAATAGTGAAAAGTTTTCGCCGGGAATTACAGGCATCCGACCACCTTCGAAATAGCCATAAGAAAAGTTTACTTTTACTTTATTAGATATGAGAGAAGAAGTTATTTTAAGAAAAAAAAGAATATACCTATATACCATCTTGATTCTTTCATTTCTGATAACAATACGTGTATCCGACATTGTATTGTTCGACGAAAGAGCCACGGAAGAACTTTTGACTACAGCAGTTCTTCATGTTCGCAACTTGCCAACTTCACGTTGCTTCCTGTACGCAGGAAAGTCAGTTTCTTTTTTTGAAAATAAAAATTCAAAATTTGTCTTCAGTCACTGGTAATAAGTTTACCAAACGGCCGTTTGGCATTTATGAATTAAAAAATGGTGTTATTTTAAATTTCTCTGTCAAATTCTATTTAAATTTTTTAAGGATTTTTTTTAGAATAAATATGTTTTAAATTTTATTACAATTTTCTGGTCCATCTTACATTCTCTGGTGTCATCTTCGTGTACACGCCGTTAAAGGATCTTGGGCTAAAAAAATGCCTTGGTGAATCTTCGCATCTCTCGAAGACCCGGAAGACCCAATATGGCAATGTACCTGCTTGCCTCAGGCATTAGGAATATGCATCGGTATAACAGGTTCCTATTTTATCTTCTTCTATCTCACAGAATTTATATTGTCCTTTCACGTAAACAGCCAGGAAGGTTCGAACAGCCATAACTCGAAGGGTTGCCATAACCGTCTATAAAATGGAGCTTGACAATTACGGAGGTCCCTGAGGTTGTCATCCCTGGATGTTCCATAAGCATTGCCATCAGACAAAATCAGCGTCACCATCTGCTACAATTCGTAGGCATTGGGCACGCAACGCCCTGATACGAGTTTGAAGTATTTTGTTAAAATTAGCATAAAGATGGAAAAAAATCTTGAAAAACTCTCTCAGACCCTCGTATCAAATTTCCACCGAGACTCACGGTACTCCCGTATTACCTCGTTTCATTGTGGATTCGTTTATTCGTCCTATCGTTAAGCAGCCAATGAGAGAGCTCGGTTCGCCGAACCGTGCCTTCCGATTGGCCAATTCAATCGAGCGAATGAGAAAGGAGCGCGGGAGAATTGAACTCACTTAAAAAATCAGGGATTCCCCTGGACAAGGGGATAAAAAGAGTGCGCCAGGATTAATCGTTTGGAAGTAGGACAGAATAGGGGTGGGTACTGTCAGGATAAGGGTTGGAAAACGTCAAATCATTTGAGGGTTGGAAATATCGACGTTACTTCGTGTTGTTAATGAAGACCCAAGGTGAAGAGATCGAGGCAAGGGGTGAGAAAAGAAAGAATTAAATTATTTTCACACCACCCACCCATTCATCCACCCCACTCGTAAAACCCTTCGTTAAATTCCTAAAAAATTTGCTGCTCTTTCTTCAGCCAATTATCCTTAACGTTGCGTAAGGTCCGAAGTCCATTTACCATGTTTGTGGGAAGAGCGCCCTTTTTTCTCTCACCTTTCATTCAACCCCTATTACGCAAAGGGGATGAATCTCGTTCGAATGTTGGCTACGGTTAAATTCACCGGGTAATCTTCCCTTCGCCTCCTCTTTCGCTCACCTTTCTCTCTTGGGTTTGCCGCCCGTAATCATGACCCGATTAATTTCACCACCCTCCCCCGCCTACCCTCTCTAACGAGTAAAATTCATCGTTTGTGCTCCCATCTCCCAGCATCCCTTAAATCGTTACCCATTACAAAGTCCCACCCGTATATAACTGTGAGAAAGAATCCCTTTGTGCGATATCACAATCAGCCGATGGGCTTTCTTCAAAATAATTGGCATCCCTTCGTGTTATACTCCGAGGATATTTTCATTCGATTCTTTCAATATTAAATTACATTTTTAGGTCGCCCAAATGCGATGTAGCCTTTAAACAGTCTGGGGGGTTGGTATTTTCTTATTAAGATTTTTTTTTTTTTTTCTTTTTTACTCCACAGTATCTCCGACACCCCCACAGCACAGCATGTTATCTTTACTATACCAAGTACCGTTTCAAGTTAGAAGAACTGTAATTGCTTGTGGACTCGCCTTTACGCGAAGACGCCAAATAAGATTTCTCGAGGAAATATCCGCGGACTGGCCTACAGGTGTCGAGGAGGTTAATTGAATTTTTCGCGAGTATTTCCTTTTTTCAAAGTACCAAAAATATATACATTCAATTATAGAGGAGCGTAGATCACTTTGTTTTTAGCCACCCGATACATACAGTGAAATATAAATTTTCAGCGATTTTAAATAGAAAATTATTTTACCAATCAATTTTCCCAGTTATATCCAGCGGACGTGGGATAGGTCAGTCGCATACAGGTGTATCCGTACTGAAAAAAAAAATTAGTACATGACAGATTTAGTGAGATAAAATCTTTTGTTGCAAATAATAACAGTGTGTACCTTTTTGAAGAAAGGGGGATTAAATCTTTTCACAGGATAACGAGTCTCGATAAAGTTTCCCTGTCGCGTAGATTCTCTTCTTTTTTTTTCTACCTCAGAGATAATCGCCGAGGATCAACGATCAAGGATCTACCAACCCCTGAATTTCGTGCCTGGCTGGAGATCCTGCGGATCGTAACTGGTAGCGGAATTTTAGCAGAGATTATCCTCTGAGAAATGAGGGGCTGTTATGATGACGCAAGACTGGAACCAAGGACGTTTTTTGCGAGAGGTCGAGTTCAAAAAGGAAAAAAAATAGGGGGAAAAAATCAAAACGGGATCACACAGAGTCCCACAGTATTTCTATCCATGCAGGACCAATATAACGATTCCTTATAACAGAAGGATCCTTAGGGATTTTTGATGTGTGCCTTCAAAAAGGCATATATATATGCATATATGCCAAAAACAATTTTTTTATTTGCAAAAAAGAAGTGATGCAAAAAAAGTATCATTATCTTCTCTTGCGGTCCATGCATGAAAATAAGGGGAAATAAAGATAAAAAATTGTTTTCCTCTGATCCAGGACCACTCTGATACGAGGGTCACGTAATAAAAATTGTTACTGTAAAAAAAAGCAAAATCCACCCCTATAAAAATACCTGTACCTATCCATGCATAATTCCAAGGCGAATACGTAGGTAGGGTTGATATAGGTATTTGATCTGGAGCACTGTTAAGGGTGAGAAAATAAAAGTGGGGTTAAATTTATAGCCTTGATCTCAAGAATAACCATTCCTCGGGACACGTAGACCGAGGAGAGCAGGAACCTCACCTGAGGCCGTCCCAGGGGTGGCACCCTTATCGAAGACAAGATAAACCGCAGCATCTTTCATCTTGGGGCTGGTGCGTTGATACGTGGGGGCGCTTGGACTCGCCATAAGGACGGCGCCTTATTATTCTTTATGGTATTTTCCAAATAACCTATAAAGTCCAGCAGACGTCTTTGAGGTGTCCCCGAGACGTCCGTCGGGACTGGCGCCATCTTTTGAAACATTTTGACAGATGAGTTTTCAGGTTATGTTCTTCGTCCATGTTAAATCCTACGAGGGATGCAATTTTGGCTTAACCATTTTCCAACCCTTTCAAACTTTATCGCTATTAAATCTTTCCGTGTCCAGTTGGCTACCCTGGCTAAGGGGTAGTCCGGTTCAAGATCAAAGGCTGGATAAACTTCATCTATACAGTTAAGCATCCACTTAACTTTGATTCAGTTGGCTGACCCTCAAAACTTTATTTCGCTAAGTATCTTTAACTTGGTTTATATATATATATATATATATATATATGACGTAGGTAATATTACTAACCTACCTGACGTTCGATATAGGTATAGCAGTCAGGTGAAATAGACCAGGATGACAATTACGAAGTTAAATGCACTAGAGTGAATGCAGTTTGGTTGCATTATAGGCAAAATTGCGTGTAACGTTCGTGAAATGGGATTTGCTCTTAATTGTTTTGCAGGTGGTAGTTGCGTAATCGAGAAAATAATTTGTTCTTGAGAATAGAGCAATTTTTTTCAAATTTCGTCCAAGACACTTTTTATAATTATCTAAAGGGTTAATGCAGTTTTGGCGACGCGATACGCGATTATATTTTGAAAATAGGAAATTTGAATTTTTGGAAATTTCGTTAAGACCCAGAAAATAATTAGCTTCGTACGTGACCTCGCAGAGGCTGATCTCGAACGCGAGAATCTTTGATGTCCTTCTTGACTCTTTTTTTTTTTTTCTTTTTCATCCCCCGAGGAACACTGGAACTCAAAAGGGGACTTTTGTCAATTAACTATGAAACCTCGGATGCCCCTCGTGTTTATACTTCTTTTATAAGGGGTGTAAATATATGACAAGAACCACAGACAAGAGAAATAAATTAGTCCCTGATAAAACGACCGCCCGGTAATCTCGTAAGAGAGTACATTGATAATGGACCCATAGTGATTCTTGGCATTGAATCGACATTGTGAACGAGGCTTAAGGTATTTCTCAACCTATAAATAACGAGTAATTAACCTTCGCAAGAGGGTTGCTAATGATGTCAATGGTGCCTATATATATATAGACTCTCTTCATATTCAACCCTTAAAACCCACCCTGTAGTATTTGCACTACAACCATCCCTTGAGATATCGATCTCATAATTTTTTTTATTTTTCTAACTCAATACCGCTTTGGGAATACCGAATTTATACAGTGAAAAAAAAATTGTCGATTTTACGCTAATGAAATTACAAACTCATTAAACATAACCTTAGAAACAACATTACGAATTCATCACAATGTCATCTCTTAGGCTTCTACTTGTAAAGTTCACTGCTAATGACTCATTAGATGAGGAAATGAGAAAATTCGTTGGACAGACTGTACGACGACTTTACATGGCTTTGTTCTTGTTTTACACTTCTGTATATATAAATCAGTGTAATTGTAAAGCGTGACGTCAGTACCGTACAAACAAAATATTTACCCCTTTGAACAATCAGTCGGGACAGACTTTTAGTCGGGACTCTACTTTTTATTTAAGAGCAAAAGTTCAGAGATGCGTGACATGAATTTTACGATTTTCAATATCCTTTGGGGTAGATAACTTTTTTACAGTAAAGTACAGAGTTAATAAATAAAAGATTTTTCAAATATAAGGGCAGCTTTCAATCCAGCAGAAAGAACGCGAGGATATCTTCCGGCTGATGTAATAAAGGTTTGAATTTTCCCGCCATTGAGAGAATGGGCTTACCCAAGTGAACGTGACTCTTGGCACTGTATAGAGATACCGTGCAGGCTGGATGCGTTATATAAAAATTGTGATAAGGGTACAGCATCCCTCTGTATCATTCAGGATCGTTCTATTCATCTGTATCCATAGTCCGAGGTTGCCTTCATTCAGAGAAAAAAATTTGAAAGAATGAAAGGAACTTGAACTGTATATATATAAATTGTATAAGCACTTGCGTGGCTTTATCAACTTTCCTCTTTTTAATGTCGCCTGACACTCACGAGTTTCCCTCACAATGTCATCCCTTAGGCTTGCACTTATAACATCCATTTCCCCTTCCAAGTCCTCCTGCACTTCCTCCATTGCAATTCGTATTTTCCAGAGTTCTCCAGTTGCACTCGTTAAACTTTTCCAGCCAGGCCACTCCAGCAGGGCACTTCGAAACTTTCAGCTGAAACAAAAGACTAAATTAGAAAGGGCTCCCGGATTTTGAGGTTAGAATTGGGCCTTTTTTTCAAGCTTCTTTTTCCATACCTCGATACAGCAGAGAATGATCGATGTGATTGTTATGTATTTTTTTTGCTTGGAAACTCGTTATTCTTCGTAGCATTTTTTTTATTGACATTTAAGTCACTGGGTAATCGTAGACACAAAATTGCCGGTTTCTATTGGCGGTTTTATATATACTCGGAGGGAGTCAGTATACGAGGGATAACTATTCTCAGATTGATCTCTATGTTTAGACTCTATTAGAATTCTACGTTTCCTATCGTGTATACATATGTATAATACAGGGCTATGTATAAGGTTATATATAAGGGTGAGTGCTCCTTCCTATCCAGAACGGAAAAAGCCGTGTATCCTCTTTATCCGACATCGCTCCCTAAAATCGATCTGTACTTTGGGCACGGGTCTAATAGGAAGAAAGAAGGAGAGAGAGGCAGAGAGACTGAAGAGATACGGACGCTTCTAGGGTTTCTCGGAAATCTGATAAAATATTTAAAGTATCATCTCGTGCCGAGCATTAAATAAGCACTACATACTGAAATTCGCTGTACGGTAAGGGAAAAATAATTTATACACCCCTAACGAGGTATTCATCGCAGGTTTTACGGAAGCGTAGTAAAGTCTGTCACACGGCACAAAATACGAAATTCAGAAAATACAGTTTCTTAGTCTCTCGTGCCACTTTGGACGAAAATTCTGTCATTTCGTTTTCCCCGGTACTTCATTTCCGAGAAATAAAGTCAAATAAATTAACCGATTTACAATGACTCTCTTTCAATTTGAAATTTCAAATTTATTTCCCGCCCTCTAGTCTCTCGCGTAGTAACTACTTCTGATTCATGGCCGATTCTACCGCGTGCCTGGAATACGTAAGAGTTTGTGTTTCGAGCAATTTTTCTAAAATGTTTCAATGCTCCCTGCTACTGTGTGGTTATATATACGTACACAGCCCACACCGTCAGAGGTTGCTTGAAATTCCATCGTAAATTCTCCAAGAGAATTTGCATTCCTTCACTTACCTATCCTATATACCTAACCTAAAGTTACTTAACCTCACTTCTCTGCCTTACCTACTTACGGCACTATGGGACCATTTTAGCTGAACAATTATTATACAGCAAAGTGCTTCAGTTTGACGGATAGTACTTTTGATTTTTTTAAACTTCCTCGCTACTCGAATAAGTTTTTCTTATATCGAGAAAACGTTTGCTGGCTTGGCAAGAAACGAGAATGCAATTTCATTTGACGTTCCTTGGCGTTCCTACGGTTCTCTGGAAGTAGCCAAGTACGGCTGGATCTATTTATCAGAAGTGAGTTTACAGGAGGAATTAAAAGCACCATTTTTCATTGCTTTCCGTTGTCATCTCAATGACGTGTTATGAGGATAAATAAAGGGAGAAAATATAATCTTGGAAAGTGGTGTGGATACATACACAGTGAATTCATATACTGCTTGGATCTTATCGTTATCTGGTGTGAGGAAGATGGTATCAATCATTTTTATTCAAGATCGATCGACCAGCGGTTTGACGCCAGGATAATCCTGACTGACGTATTTCATTTGAAAACGAGAGGGAAAAACGGCTAAAGCCCTTCGTTAAATTACGTTTGGCAGATTTGGGGAGAAAGTTTATGGGTTTCCGGATATGAGTTGGATAAATAAAAAAAACATTGCCAGGAATTAAATTGTCTGCCCGGAATTGATGTTATATGTATAGCTGTATATACGGAGGGTGTATTTGGGGTGGAAGGTACATATATGTATGCTACGTGGGTACAAGAATAGAGGGACTATAACGTGGGCGACTATTGGAACTTTGACAATTAAATTAATCGAGATCGAATGTAGTCGCGCACCTGTGTAATTGCGGAAAATTATACAACGTGCTGGTGTCAAGATTCCATTAAGATATTATCTGTAAAAATGTTACGTTATTTAAAAAGAAATACGACGTTACCAGTATTTAATGTATATATACTTTGATCAGCTTTTCTCACAAAATTTATTCGTTTCTCATCCCACACGATCAGAACTTTACAAGAGTCCCCGAGTCCCAGTGATCAATTTGTTCCTACCAAAACATTTGGGTCTGGATTACAGAAAATCCACACCTGTCACAGGACTTTAAAATCTCATGGTTCCCTTTTATAATCATTGGTTCCCTTTTTTTACAGACTGACTATAACCGACACTTGGAGCAGATTTTTGAGCAGGTGGAAGATCTGCTGAAGGACATTTCCAAAAAGAAGATAAGCAAAGAAAGTCTAAAGGATATAGAGACCCACCAGAGTTATTTGGAGCAAATAAGAAATCTCTCACAAGGTCTGTTGATCGATGTTGGATCTTAATTAGTTAATTAAAATTCTATTATTATTATCTCAGGCAGCGATAACTTCAATAGTGATATTGACACAAGTATGATCTTTATATTATTTGTATCCTTAGATGCTGAGGATTCCACGACGATGTCAGCGGAGAGTGCTCTCTTCTTGAAAAAGAGTAAGGAATTATCTAGTCGAGTGAACGCCATGAAAATGCTGGAGCCGTCGATGGAGTCTGAGTTGAAAAAAATTGAATTTAAATTACACAAATTATCGTTGTTCGTCGAGCAGGATAAATGTTTGAATGCTGGAGGAAAGTTTGAGTGGGTCGATAGCGTCCTTGTGAAGGTAACGAAGCGTTATGTATTATCGAGACTATCGACATTAGAGATTATCGATTCTGTCACTTAGAGATCCGTGCGATTCGCCAGATTGTATTTTACGGAGGATACTGGTTGATATTTGAGTTTTAGATTGAGAAAAAAGAGACATTAAACCTTTTTATCGGGAGAGCAACTACTACCCTTTCGTTTAAACTGAAACTGTCTGACCGTATCGATAATGACTTATGCTTTTACAGTGCTTGCAAGAAGGCTCGTGGCTGTTGGTGGATCAAGTTAATCTTTGTAGCCCAGCTGTTCTGGATAGGCTTAATGGATTACTGGAACCTGCTGGCGTCCTTAGTATAGGCGAACGTGGCGTTGATAATTCTGGAAATATTGTCACCGTAAAACCACACAAAGATTTTCGTTTGTTCCTAACGATGGATCCACGTTACGGTGAAATTTCCAGGTAGGTTTTTGCCTGTGAAACAAAAAAGTTATTAAAATAAAAATTGTACAAGACTGCACGTCACTTTTGGTATTTTTTTTCAGAGCAATGAGAAACAGAGGAGTCGAAATTTGTATGCTTGGACACAGGGACAATTCTCATGAGAATTTAATTGATCTTAAATCGATGCTTTATGAATCTGGATTGAATAAACCTTCGTATCAAAATACATTGATAGAGATTCATCGACGTGTAATCAACGACAGTTTCACTGTTGATAAACTCAGTGTGATACAATTGATTCAGGCCGCCTTCTTGATAAGTCAGCAGATATCACGTGGATTTCCAGTAAAGCAAGCTTTTCGCACTGCCTGTATCGACGTTTACGTAAAGGCTCGATCATTGGGTCATTCGCAGATAAAGGATCGATTGATCTCAATAATCGACGAAGCATTAAATAACTTCACTATTGATAATCAGAGCAGTGACGTCTATCTTGACTTGGATGCTGTTACTTTGAGCGTTAACAATCTTCAGGACAATTCTAAATTGACTTTAATCAGACAGCAGGGATCGTTGTTATCTGCCATTGTTAACAGATACAAATTTCTATTAAAATCTTCCACGGAGAGCACCGACGATTCGGCAATGACAACAGAATTTTTAAATGAATTTTTTCAACTTGAAAACATTCACGATTTTACATTGCGACTCGAACTATTGGAAATTCTACCGTACGTCTTGTTAAGCTTCTACGAGAAGTCTTCCCTAGATAACGTCAACCTGAGAAATCAATGGCTGGCAAAAATATTGGCTGACGAGGAAACTTTGGAGAAATTTAAGGTGAAAAATGCTTCATTGGCAAAGGAAATATCGGCTTTTAATTTTCATTCCGTTGTAAACACACTACCCTGGGATCTTGCGCAACTGCCAGGAGTTTCTACGGACGTATCAAAATTCGAAAATATCTCCGACTCCAACAGACTCGCGCTGCTTTTGTATCTGCAAGCTTTGAGCATAAAGGATGGTAAATTGCTAGAGACATTGAACACTTCAAAGAACGAGAAGATCATGTCAATCATACAGTACTCCAATGCCGTGTACCATGGTGAGTATTAAATAAAATGATATAGTAATAAATAATGGAGTATTGTGTATTAAAAATTATAATTGATGTAGGTATGCTCACGTCACAATTAAACGATCAGCCATTGATAACAAACTTTGTGATATTCCTTGCACAATTGGACAAATGCATTTACCTGATACTCAGGGATTCTGCAGTGAAGGTCGATAACAAGAGATACGTAGAGATAAGAAGAAACTTGAAATGGCGCGTTCGTTTCTACAAGCTTGGAGAGTTTACTCTGATAGATAAATTAAAAAAGTCTAGCAATCGGTACGAGAATCTCGATCAGATCTCTTGGCTACTAAGAGTCCATTACAAGTGGCTGATAAAATTTTTGGAAAATATATTTCAACTCTCCAAGGACCTGGTGCTTCGGGACGAATGCAACATCGAGATCGAATCACTGCGCGTTATGATAACAGAGATAAACGACAGTCTGATAACGGTGCAGGATCGTTTTCGTAAATTGTCAAGGAAGATAAAGTTATATCTGGATCTGCCACAGCCATATTCGTCCGAGGAGGTCCTGAGTGTGTATAAGATATTGAAAAATGTGTCAAACAATTTTTCTACGTGGAAGGACAGACAGGCGGGCAACAAATTGAAACAGGAATTGAAAATTGCTTGTCTTCAGTTCGAGGAAATTCTAGAAGCAAGATCGAAAGCGATAACCCTTTGGCACGATATTTACATGGGCAAAGAATTGAACGATTCCGCGTTATCGACGACTTCGGAGATCGTGCAGCATTGCGAAGAGAGTTATTTGTCTTTGAGAAATTCCGTGGAGATTTCACAGGCAGTAGCCAGGGTGCGCGAGATCAACGAGAAGGAGTTGGCTTTAATGGCCGCCAGGGTGCAACTGTGGCCGATATACGAATACATGTTCCTAATATTGTCAGCGTCACTTCAGAACAGAATATCCGAGAAAATGCTAAACAATGAAATCAGTATGAACAGGACTTCTTGTCTCTTTCAAAAATTTGCTGAAATTCCCAGCATACCCATGAACCTGTTAGCTGTTTTAAATGCGGTTCTAATAAAGATCAATAACCCCATCGAGAGGAATCAATTAATGCCTGAGCTATTCATTTGGCTCACACGTTTCGCACATTCCTCCTACGCTGTCAAAGGTTCTAACAGATTGCTACACTGGAATGGAATAATTGAAGAAGACATTGAGAAATTTATGGTAGCTTCGGATGACACGGAGGTGAGTACATTAATGAAATTTTAATTAATCAAACTTGTTCTTTATTAATTATATATTGTAATCGTAGGTGGAGTATCCCATCGAAGGGCCGATACTGGTGAATTTAATATCTGAATTGATATTAGATAAGACTTCAAGTGCTAGAGAGCAATCAGTGCTAGCTATGGCCACTCTAGGAACATATAGAGCGCGAATAAATCAATTAAGAATCCTCAACGAGATCCTATGGCAGAATAGCGCGTCTTTGAACTCGGAGCAATATAATTACGCTCTGAATGATATTGGCACGCTCAGGTCTCACTTGAACGTGTTCCTATCAGCGACTGATAAGATGGAGAAGATGGACAGAGGCGCAGTGAGCATCGTCATGGGAAAGATAGAGAGTGAAGTTGTCGACAAGAAAAATGATCTGATATCTCGACTGGAGCGCGACTATCTCGAGCCACTAGCCGAACTTGGTGAACTTTCAGGAAAGTTGGGAGCTAGGGAAAATATCAAAGACAATATCCTGGACAGAGGTAAAGCGTGGACGTTACTTGGTTACCTCCAGGTCTTCCTTTTTGGCAACGTGGGCCATATCGATCCTGTCCTCAAAATGGGACTCAGACAACGTTACCTCGAGGAAGACATAGTAGACTGTAAGAGTACGATTTACGTAGCGCTACTGAACTCGCGAATCCTCGGAGATGATTTAGATAGTCGCAACCAGCATCCACGTATTCTGGAGATGAAGAACAGTCTTAGGAACTTACTGGAGGAGAAGGACGATCTTAAGAGTTTCAATACGCGTAACAGATCACCTGGTGAATTCACTGCGTTGGCTAAGGAAACCGCTAGCTTCCGGAACACTTTAGGATCTTACGATGTCGTGCGTAACCACATAGAACGCCTGACGGATGTGATTGCGCGGCTACAGGAAGAGCCGAATGGCTTGAGAGTCAGGATAGCCGAGGATGCTACGCGGCAGGCAGAGATGTGGCAGGCATCCTTGGAACGCTTTTCTGAGCAAATAGAAAATAAATTTCTACCGGGTTATCCGGATATAGTACTGCCTTTACTATCTTCCGTAATTCAATTGAAGCACGGGATCCGGATACTGGCGAACGAAACGAAGAGATTGATATCATTGGCTCGGACGAGTCTTGGTTCGTATACGGTCGAGTCGCTGCTGTACAATCTAGTGCGATTTCCAAGTATTGGTCCCGAGCAAACCAATTTATTAGAACTGGTAGACCTGTGCACGTCTCAGGCTGCTCGAGAACTCATTAACAAGAATCTCAATGTCGGTAACGTTTTCGCGTCTCTGCAGGAACAATTTAGAATCATGAAATCCGGCCTCTGTGAACTCTACAATCACATTGCTCTGGGTAAGGAACTTAGTCAGCCAATGTGGTCGAAGCTAAATAAATTACTACAGCAAATCGTCCTGATCTGGAGGCAGCAACAAGCTGAGCTCGAGAAACGTGAGGCGGAGAAGGAGAGTCTGTACAAGAATCAAGCAGAAATAAAGGGCGAATCTTTAACGGAGGAAGAAGAGATTAAGCAGGAACTTCGTAATTTATTCCCCACGTATCGCGACGCAGACTTTTCTGACATTGACGGTATGGATAAACCATCCTTGGAACAGCGGGAGGAACCTGCGGAAGAGACAGAACGATTTGAAGCGTTGATAACAGAGGATGACGTCAAGGAAGTGCAGGAAATGCATTCCAGTATCGTCGTTTCGTTCACGAGGAGTCAATGGTTGAAGAACAGTTCTACTGTCAGTAAATCAAATTACATGAAACCATTGATTCAAAGATATAAGACATTTGGTCTTTTATTAGACAACGTCAATCCTGCTTTGACGGCTGGTCTAACGCCTAAGCTTTACACGAGTCTCAATCTTTTAACTACAGTAACAGCATCCCTCAGTCAGGGTGCCAGTATTGATCCTGATAACGAAGGTAAGACTAATATCCAAATGAAGCAATGCAAGTCGTATGATTTTTACAAGGATAGTAACGTTGAAGAGAGTAAACAATGTTTACTATTGTTAGAGCGTATTATAAATAGAGTTGACGAGCTGTTATCAGAATGGCCTGAACATCCTACCCTGAAATCGATAAAGATTATATCACAGAGAGTATACAGCTTTCCAGTGACATCCTCGGTATCCAGATTCCTGACTGGACTGGAATTACTCTTAGTCAAGATGAAAGAGTGGGAGGAAAATGCACACAGCGGTGTCAGTTTACTAGAATACTCTTTATCGTTGACACAGCAAATTATATCTTGGAGAAAACTTGAACTCGCGTGCTGGAAAGATTGCCTTAATGTTTCTCAAGAGCATTTGAGATCGAAGACTTCAAAATGGTGGTTTTTCCTCTACGCACTGATAGAATGTTACATTACCAAACCATCACCGCAGATGGCCAATGACACAGAGTCAGAAGGAATTGGGGATGCTGAGAAGGAGGAACCCATAACACCTAAGAAATTGATAGAATCATTGGAATTGTTTGTCAATCAATCTAATCTAGTGGAGTTTAATACCAGACTGGATTTACTCTTGACATTCCATTGTCATGTGTATCATTTGAATCCTAGTCAGGAACGCGAGGAGCTTTTAGCTATTCTCTGGAACGTATATCATTATTACGATCAGTTTAGAAGCAATGTAAACGGAAAGATCAATACTCTGAAAGCTCCCATAGAAAAGAAACTAAAAGATTATGTTAAGATAGCTAGGTGGAACGATATCAGTTACTGGGCAATAAAGGAAACTGTGGAAAAGACACATAGAACTTTACACAAGTTCATAAAGGAATTCGAAACTGGTTTAAAGGAGAGTGTAGCAGGTTGTTTGGTAATAAAACCATTACCATACAATGCAGAGGCAGACAAAGGAATTTGGGATCGTCAAAGCGAAAGAATAGCTACGATAAATCCCCAACACTTTATTCTACCAAAAATTACAGAAGAGCAAGACAACTTTGATTCAGAACCAACAAAAATAGATCTCATATCACGAGCTGACAAATTATTGAACAGATCTAGAAAATTGTGCAACGAAGCAATTCTAATGTCATCCTATCCAGGCTTACGAACAGCATTAGAACAATTGATTGAGGATTCAATGGATCGTAGTGTTCATTTGAGGAATTTGGAAGTTGATCGTACCCTGCCAAAACCAAAACAAAAATCCCAAGCCAAGAGTATTCTCCAGCAGAAGAAAATGGCTCTGGCAGACTATTTCAAGAGACTAACACGTATTGGCGTGTCTTATCGTACCGGTGTGTTGACCTGGAAAAATAAACGGGACACGATCATAGATTTAACGGTACCGCCAGTGAATTTATTCGCCAGTGCGCAACAGTTAAAAATAAAGAAGATAGATGAGCAGATGCTCACTGAGTGGGAGGGTTGTGAAAAGTATTACTATAGATCGCTCGTAGAAATAAATGCTCTGAACGCGTTACTCACCAGCAACAATACAGACTTGGGATTGCAGAACATGGAACGTTGTAAAGGATACTCAGCTCACGTAATGCTGATGGCTCATAAGCAGAAGAGAACCTTGGCCGATGCTTACAATCATTTTATATTGTTGCGCACACATTTAGAAAATTTGAAGAAGAACCCCAGATACGATGATTACACCCCGAAGCAAGATCATTTGAAAAGATCTGTGGATCAATTTAAACAGTTGATCGTCACAGTACAGAGTGGTCTGGAACAAGTCCAATTGTATTTACAGGCTTGTCCAGCAGTCAATGATTCTGAATTGTGCAATGAAATTTTATCATTGGATACTGATGATGTTCCTATCATTCTAGCTAGGAAAGGCGATCCTGTCTGGTTGGAGGTTGACAATCTCATAAGAGATTCTTTGATGTTACTACGTGCTACTGCTAAGAAATTTATCAGTGCGTGTGCTCAGTTGGAAGTTGTAGTAAAAGTGGATAATTCTTATTCCAAGCAAAGTACTAGTCTTACATCGTTTCACTTTAAGATGCTGATGGAATTTTGCGAGGTTCTTGAAAATGTTAAGGCATCTATTAGTCAATTGGGTAAAGTCTTTGGGAGTGAGAGGAACGTGGCGCATCCTCTATTGGATAATATTAAATTTTTCGTGGCAGAGATTGAGCGGGGTATCGCTAAGTTCCAACGACTTGCTACCGAATCGTGCGATACAAATGAAATTGGGGTTAATGAGATTCTTGGGAAATTTGAAGCTAATTTAGAAAAGCTTATGAATACCCTGCTATTAGCTATACAGAAGAAGTACAAGGACAGTATAGCTGAAGTAGATATACTTGAAGAAAGGGATAACGAGGAGAAAGAGATTGAGAAGAACGAAGAGAAGAAAGATGATGAATACGAGGATGATGAGGAAAATGGATTACGTGAGAAGTTGATTGAATCTCTTGATAAGGATATAAGGGAATTGAAGCTCCGTGAAGTTTCACAACAGTTGAATGAAATTCTGTTGATGATACAGGATGTTAATTCGCATACTGCTAATCGTTGTAATCGGTAAGAATTTAATTTATTATATTTTGACTAGTCTTAGTTTTATATACTATGATAATGTGGCTTTTCAGATTACTTGGAAAGTGTTTACCATTGTTGGAGCAGTATCTTCTATTGTCCCAATTCTTTTTGAACGAGCAAGTGGCTTCGTTCAGGGTTACTTGCAAAATCCTCCATCTACAGCTGAACGTGTTCCTGGACTTGGCATCTAACGGTTTTTGCGTTCCAAAGGATCTTGATTTGGAAGAGGGAGATGCTAATGGCGAGCAGGAAGGCGTTGACAAGGGCGGTATGGGACTGGGCGATGGAGAAGGTCAGAAAGATGTTTCTGAAAGGATAGAATCAGAAGATCAGCTGGAGGATGCGAGACCAGCTGGACAAGAGAAGGAAGAACCAGTTGATAATGATTGTAAAGAGGAAGATAAAGGCATTGAAATGTCGGAAGACTTTGATAGTAAGTTACAAGACTTGGAGAAGAAAGAGGATGATGAAGATAATAGTGAGAAGGAAGATGAAGAAGAAGATCTGGATAAGGAAATGGGTGAGACTGAACAAGGTGCTGATAAATTAGATGAAGAGATATGGGGCGCCGACGAAGACGAAGCTGAGAAAGAGGACGACGAAACGGAAGAGAATAAAGAGGAAACCGGAAAAGGTGAGCAGACAGGCGAAAAGGAAATGGGAGCTAAGGATGAGCGTAATGATGGAAAGAATGAAGAGGAGGAACGTGAGGAACAGGGAGAGCAGGAAGAGCAGAAGAAGGAAATAAATGAAATGGAGGAACCGGAAACTAACGAGGATCAAGTTGATCCATATCATGGAAAGCATCAGCCAGAACCGGAACCAGAGCCCATGGATCTGCCGGAAGATATGAATTTGGATGATGAAGAGGGTAAGGAAGATAATCCAGCTGGCGAAGATAATCCATTTGACATTGACGAAATGAAGGATGCTAAACCGCCGCCAGAGAAAGAGGAAGTTGAAAATACTGATGAAGATAAAAAGGATGATAAACTTCCGGAGGACTCCAGTGACGAAGAGAATGAGGACACGCGTGAAGATATAAAGGACCTAGATAACAAAGAAGATAAAATGGAGGAAGAGGCATCAGAATCTGATAAACAAACGGCTACTCAACCACCGGAAGAAGATAACAAAGATCAAGAAGATGAGTCAGAGAAGAATGCGGAGGAAGATAAAGAACGGGAAGAAGAAAAAGCGACACCAAGTGCCGACGATGGTAGCAAAGAAACTGATGCTGCGGAGCAAGTAGAAAATAAACAAGATGGATCCCGGGATAAGACAGCGAATCAATCAGAGGATAAAGAACAACAAGAAGCTTCTGAAGAAAATACCCAAGATGACAGCAACGACAAAGGCACTGGACAAGCGCAATCCGAACAACAAGATTCAGGACATTCAGGATCATCAATGCAGAACAGTGTACCAATGGCGAACAGGCCACAGGAAGATAAACAAAAAGAAAAGAGAAAGAATCCTGGAAAGAGTGATGAAAATCGAAGCTTATTAGACAGAATCGAACCGGATAAAAAGAAGCAGAAGATGATACAAGCAGAAGATGAAATGCCACAGGATGATAATCAAGAAGAAGGTGAACAGAGAACAGAAGACGGTGAAGCTGATATGTGTCAGCATGTTAAGCAGACAGAAAAATTCGACGACTACGCACAAGACGCGGCTACAGAAGAGCAAAGTAAGCAACAAGTGGCAAATCAAGAGGATGAAAAGGAAGACGAAGAAAAAGATGAGAATATGGATATAGATATGCATCAGGATGAAGAAGAGGAAATTGCCAAAGAGGAAGAAGCTGCCGTTAAGCAAAATCCAGAAAGAATGCCAAAGAACGATGAGAAAAAGGAGAAGAATAAATCTAACGAAAAGGGAAATAATGCCGAAGAAGGTCAACTGGAAACTGTGGTAGAGGTCGAAGGAGATATAACTGAAACTCTCAGGATAGACAGAGGTGACGAGTCCGCATTTTTCACAAATATCATTGACACCGAAGAAAATCTCTTAACTGTTAAACAAATTGAAAGAAAACGTCTTGAGGTTGAAAAAATGTTGAGTCAATGGACAAATGTCCCTCCTACCGAAGAAGCCACCGTAGCCTGGAACTGCTTAAGTGCAGTGACTGATGCTGCTGCTAGAGATCTTTCAGAAAAATTGAGATTAGTTTTAGAACCGACACAAGCATCTAGATTGAAAGGAGATTACAGAACTGGCAGACGAATCAATATGAGAAAGATCATTCCATACATTGCTAGTCAGTTTAGAAAAGACAAAATTTGGTTAAGACGCACTAAACCTTCTAAAAGGGATTACCAGATTGTTTTAGCCCTTGACGATTCCAGTAGTATGGCAGATAATCACTCCAAGGAATTAGCATTTGAATCATTATCATTGATAAGCAAAGCTATGACCTATTTAGAAGTTGGACAACTGTGCGTTATTAGTTTCGGTGAAGAACCCAATGTACTTCATCCACT
This sequence comes from Trachelus tabidus, assembly GCA_030142655.1. Classification (NCBI taxonomy): domain Eukaryota; kingdom Metazoa; phylum Arthropoda; class Insecta; order Hymenoptera; family Cephidae; genus Trachelus; species Trachelus tabidus. The sequence goes on from JARQTI010000004.1 coordinate 131,433, forward strand.
GGGAGAACCTTTCACCGAACAAAGTGGCTCCAGGTATATATATTAACCTATCCAAAAAGTCACATTTATCACAGTTTTACATTTATCAATCTACTTCAGATTAATGCAGGAGATGCGATTTGAGCAAAAGAAAACCATGATGGGACAGTTGGTTGATTTCACTGTTGACATGTTCGATACTCAACCTACCTCTTCGGACAATGCAAAATTACTCGTGGTACTCTCAGATGGCAGAGGTGTATTTTCCGAAGGAACTGACCGCGTCAATCGTGCTGTCAGAAGAGCAAAACTTGCTGACATATTTCTCGTTTTTATCATAGTTGACAATCCAGTTAATAAGGTAAGGTTATTTGTTACCTATACGAAGGACTATGGTTTTAATGATATATTTCTATTGCAGGATTCAATTTTGGACATAAGAATGCCTGTGTTCCAAGGTGGAAAACTTCTTGGCATTCGATCCTACATGGACAGCTTTCCGTTTCCGTTTTACATGATCCTCAGAGACATAAACGCTTTACCAGGAGTGCTGAGCGATGCTCTCAGACAGTGGTTCGAAGTCGTTGGTAAAATTGACAGTTGAATAAATCTAATTCTAAAGTTTATGAGTTAAACATATGTAAGTACCTCTGTATAAAAGTATTAGGATTAGAACAAATACATTCCTATCATGTGCCAAGACTTTTGGTCTAAGAAAATGTCGTTCTCCTACCATCTTCACTGGATTTCATTCTGTACAGCGACATTTCAAACCTCCTTGATCAGTTCGTTCACTCGCGCTCGGAAACTGTTTTCTTCGAATAGACTGTTGTCAAAATCTTTCAATCTTATGTATCCTGGTCTCTTTCCACCGTTCTCTTCTGTCTCTCTCTCTCTCTTTGATTTCTCCAGTCTTACTGGTCTCGCAATCCAAAGAAGTAAACGAAAGAAAAATATACATTAACGTAAAATAATTATTAACCGATTCTATTTACAAAGATTCATACAAAAATATAACTTCTTTCACAATTTATCTACTTCCATTGCTGCGTTGTCATGACCAAGATCATCACTTTTCTTCTCCATGGCCCAAGATTGCCGTTCGCCAGACGCGAAGAATCCATAGATAATGGCGCCAACTAGATAAACACCGCTACTAATGAAAAAGACTATCCTCCAGTTTTCAGTCGACTAAGAGATATAGAAAAAAAGAAAGATCAATACCCAATGAAGATTAAAAAAATACAAGTCATAACGGAAAATATATATCTTTGTAATTCATACCGCACTTGACACGATGTATCCAGTTAACAAGGGACTGACTATTCCAGGTATCGTAGCAAAAGTATTGCCAATACCCATTAAGACACTGGCATGTTGCGGTGCGATATCTAAATGATTTACACTGGAACGTAATAAATTAATGTTAACATATTACAATACTTTGTGGATATACTCGTGGATGGTAAATGTCACTCATAAAAAGTTTAACTTTTATATGTATGAACAGTACGTGTCCCATTAAGTGTTAGGTCAATTATTTTCTCATCCAACAACAAGTAATAGACGTAATTGCGGTTTGAAAAATAAATAAAAAAGAAGGTCAAGTACTAGTGTCTTTGGGATTCTCAGAAAGATCTGTATTCTGTATCTCTAATCACCTGAATCCTGACCAGGCGAAACCTCCAAGACCAACGGCCATGGTGATGAAGAAAATAGCTCCAGTCGCTGTTGTCATGAAGGCAGCGGTTGTCATGAAGATCGTTTGACACACGAAAGCACCGCAATTAAAGATTTTACGAACCTGGAAAAAAATGTATTTATAATTGATATTCTTGGTAATTACTTCCTGATATTATTTTCTTGGAGTATAAACCTGAGTCGTGGTCAGGATCTCTTTTGTTCTCAAGTAATCCGCTAGTTGACCAGATCCGAGAAGAATGATTGACATAGCAAGATATGGCAGAGCCGACAAAAAGCCAGTTTTGTCTATTCTGAAATTATAGACGTCTGAAAAAGATAAAGAAATATTATGCAACTAAATTCACAAGGCAATGCATTTCATAGAAAAACTATAATCAATTAGTTTCACTCGCCACTCATGTAAGTAGGAAGTTGTGTGAGCATAGTGTAAAATCCCCAATTTTCACTGCAATGAGCAGCAACGATAGACCAGACAGGAGCTGACAAGAATATTTTTTTCCATGGATAAACAACTTCCTAAAAGAGGAATCGGTTACATAAATCTTGCATCGTAACACTGAGTTAATCAAGAATTGGCATCTTGACCGTAAAGACAAATTCACCTCTTTTGGACCTGAATGACCCAGTGATTGTTTAATATATTTCAATTCAATTTCTGAGATGTATGGATCATCCTCAGGCTTGTCCGCAACAACAATCCACCACAGGATCAGCCAGCATACACCAAAAGCACCAAAAACATAAAAGACGGAGGCCCAACCAAGATATTCAGTCATTATTCCAGCGACTGGCATAGAAATTACAGTTCCCACAAAACTACCCGAAAAGGCTATAGTAGCTAACTTTGACCTTTCCAAAGGTGGAGCCCAGTTGGCCCATATTGCATGCACGGATGGATAGGTCACTCCCTGCAGTTATTAAAAAATATATACACACAAATTAATAGTATCATTAAACAGACCTTATTAGTGCTCAAGAAATTGGAGACTTCTAATATTGCAATCATTCTTATTGCTTACCTCACAAATTCCTTCCACTATACGTACAGCCACCAGCAAATAAACATTAGCTCTGACTATTGGTGGCGTAATGACTGTAAAAGCAGCTGTTATACCAATTCCAATTCCAAAGACTCTTTTCCCACCGACACGAGCAGCCAGCCAACCGCCGGCAAATTGTGTGCATATATATCCATAGAAAAAGGAACTTAGAATCAAACCCTGGAGTGGTGAGTCCCATTTAAATTCTTGTTCCTGAAAGGTTAAAGAAGAATGCTAAAGATTGTATAATAAAAACGAATTCCTTTAACACTGGATCTACCAAGGGAGGCCAAAATGATTTGCTTGGAACGGTGGAAGTGGGATATACGTAAATCGCCGGTTGCTCTAGCGTAAAGGCCTAGAACTTATCTCTAATTACATCTTAATAAATGGTACAGGTGGGCTTAATCGTTTGAAAACAAAAGAAATATTTTCATTATCTAAACTGCTACAATGGAATACCACCCAGCAGCTTACGGTAATATTAAATGTCAAATATTTACTTACCCAAAAAGCAATGATTGTATAATACTCTTAACTCCTTATCATACATTTTTCGTTATAAGCATCTAGACAGAGTCAAAACTTACGTAGTACGTTGTGCCGTTTTCATCGACCTTACTCTTATTAGCAACCATGGAAACGATAGCGATACTTAAATTGACACGAAGTATGTACGAAGTAAAAAATCCCATAAAGGCAAGAACAGCTACGACGTATCGTCTTTTGGCCCAAAATTTCCATTTTGGAGTATCGTCCTCCACGTACGTGACACTTGAAAGAAAAATAATATTTTACAGAAAACCGCAACGAAACAATTTTCCAATTAGCATATAAGAATCTTCGCTAATACTCACGTTCCGTACTCGGTGTCCTTAACATCCGGAGTGACTTTCTTTCGCTCCATTTCTTCCTGAAAAGAAAAAGAAAATCATTGAACTCTCTGCAGAGCGTGAATTTCGACAACCTGTTACGCGAAGCAACAGGCGTGAATGGCAGCAACGAATATACGGGAAATAAAATACTGTTGTTAATACAAAATTCCATTGTAAACAAGACCCATAAGAAATTTTGCACTAAATCGAACTACTGAGCATCTGTCAGTGACATTTAACGGATACATACATATTGTATCATCCTGTCGGATTGTAATTAACTAAATATTTTAATACAGAAATAATTTGCACTATTAATTAATTAACCAAACTTAATTTAGATTATTCTACACGATTAAATTATACAGGAAGATTAACTCCTCCTTGAAGAACCACTACGGTTTTTCTTTATCACTTTCCAATGACAGCTCGAGCATCAAACAGACTATTGATCGACGCGATAGCCACGCGTTTTCACATGCTAAAATGTGTTCAGATACAATCTAGTATTACCTGTTGAATACAATGATTGTAAAAGAGTGATACAAAGAGAAATTCTATAAATATCCAAGATATACAATCACAAATTCCAGAAGGGATTTAACAAAGCATTCCCATTCCTATAGCGTTAACAATTTCTTATTGACTAACAAAAAATTATCCACTACTGCACACACAGCATACAATACCTATATCTCATGGACAAACCCAAAGTTGATCGAACGTATCGAAGTAAATTCCTACTTTCACTTTTAACCAAACGGCATTCACAGGACAATAAGTCCCCTGTGGTTTACAATTCATACAGATATTAAACGATACAAATATTCATAAAGTATACAGAGTACATATGTATGATAAGGCCCAAAGCCCTAAGGGATTCTGTATATTCAAATTGAGCTGTAACAACCGGTTTTTCATCAAGAGTAATCAAAATCTACTTCTGACGTAACAGGAAGTTAATTATACACAGCAATGGGAATTGTCGAACTAAACTTGACTTCGTGTCGCTATGCGTTGTTATATAAACTAAAAGATTGTCCTGCTTGGTACGTGGACATTATACATAATACTATTATAGGTATGTTACTGCTTGGTGGGTAGTTAGTATATATATGACTATAATGATCCTTAAATTAACGACAATGCTTTTGTTCATACTATAGACTAAAGTAGAGTTCATGTACAAGCTAAACTACGTGCTATGATTTTTTAAATAATGTGATACAGTGGATGCTTTTGACATTTCGAATTCTTCGGTATTTAATAGCGTATGGACAACTGTAACACTGTAGTTAGTGTATGAGAATATTGCGATGGAATAGTTAAATTGCAAAACAAAATTTCGCGCACAGATAGTCAGCTGAGAATAGAAGTAGAGTTCATCTACAAGCTAAACTACGAGCTATGATTTTTGAAATAATGTGATACAGTGGATGCTTTTGACATTTCGAATTCTACGGTATTTAATAGCGTATGGACAACTGTAACACTGCAGGACGGTATAGCAGGTATTTAAAATTAGTGTATAAGAATATTGCGATGGAATAGTTAAATTGCAAAACAAAATTTCGCGCACAAATAGTCAGCTGAGAATAGAAGTAGAGTTCACGTACAAGCTAAACTACGAGCTATGATTGTTGAAATTTTGACATTCGAATTCTTCGGTATTTAATAGCGTGTGGATAACTGTAACACTACAGGACGGTATAGCAGGTATATAAAATTAGTGTATAAGAATATTGCGATGGAATATTTGAAAATTGTAAAGTAATAAATTATTTGTAATTGTAATGTAAAAAATAACTTTAACATTGTATTACGATATAAAATTAGTGTATGAGAATATTGCGATGGAATACTTAAGTTGCAAAAGAAATTTCGCGCACAGATAGTCAGCCGAGAATAGACGCCTCTCAAATTTCTTGCTTGGAGAAAGGCGGATTGTGAAGTATATCTAGACAATTCGTTGGTAGAAAATTCACGAGTCAGTCTCTGCATTGAGAAGGTTGATAATTTATAATAATTTGCTTGGTTCTTGTTAGTAGATATTTTTGTTTCTTTCTTGCGAGACCTCATGCGTTACGGAAGTCTTTAGTAAAAAATAATAAGAGAAGGTCACTGCCTTGTAAAAACGTAGGGAATCTCAAGGAGACCTACTTCCATGATATTCGCAGGTTCTAGTCTCATTATACACTCGCTGTACAGTGTAGATCATTTTGAGAAACGCCTCAGGCTAGAGGTGTGCGCAGACGTAATTCAAATTTGGATTCCACCAACGTACGCGAGTCGATCGAATCTTGTAGCGAGTACGACAATCCGTAAGAATTATAATTTGATAAAAGTCAAATACTGATAGAGATGAATCCAGAGTGATACGATATTGGTTATTGTATGATAAAGTTATTAGATATAAACGCAATCGTATAGATATTAAAGCGATAATTTCTTAAGTCGCATCTATTACACTTATCTTTATAATCAAACTTTATGTTTGTACAAGGAACGTTTTTTTACTTTGAGCGAAGAGTCTATGGAAAGTTTGTATGATTACTAAATTCTCTAAGGTACTCACTCGACAATGATTTTGATGAACGGTTCCAAATTTCAAGAGACAATTCAAAAAACACTGTGGCACGATGGCAGATGGATAAACTCACTAGAATACGCAGCAATGTCTTAATAAAGAACTTTTAATTCTAATCTTTTAATATTTTTTGTCCTGTCCATTAACTTCTTAAAATACTCCTTGAAAATAAGCAAAGCTACAACTAAATGAACTCGGTGATCAACCTGACCGCCGTCCGATTCTGACTAGCAGTGAGCCACTCTGTAGGCGACTAGCCCGAATAAGCACAAGCGATAAGTAGGCAAGTCGCGCATTCAAACCTGTATACACATACAATATATATACATACCCTCCATGCTCCTGAGTTTCTGTAGACACAGTTCTGAGTGTGTTTTACCTAGCTATGCTAAGCCATTAAACGAGGCACTTCTTCAGACGTCTAGTAAAAAATTAGTCCCTTGCGGTATGGTCCTGGTAGAGAGCATGATCCCCAGCGATACAATCTATCACCTATAATCATAGTACTATTATAGTATTAATTTAGTAATTATATGTTACTTATGCATCGAGGAAATTTTTATTATATTCATACACTTTGAATAATTCCTGATAAATATTATGATTATTAATGAGTGCACTATCTAAGTACTGTTAGTTTGATGGCAAACTTAAATTAGTCTAATTAATGGCAGTTGTGATAACGAGTAATTACCTGTTAGTTGAGTTCCCTGTTTTTTTGTATTTCTCAAGTATCCGAAGCTCAAGTTAAAGAATCAAATTATCTTGAGCAATGCTGAAAATGAGAATTTTAAAGCTGACAATTTCACAAAGTGATAAGAGACAGTAATAATGTATTCGTTCATACAAATCATTTGCATTTATGCAAAAGCACTGTATAAATTATTTCACTAAGTGTATATTTATAGCTTTGGTTAGTGTGGATAGATATATAGCATATATTATAGGTACGTGAATGGACCCTCTTATTCTAGTCACTCATTAGAAGAAGGTTCTTTTCAATAGGGAACAATAACAAGCATTGCATTCCACAATTTCAACCGTACCATGCATACTGATTTATTAAATTAGTTTACGCAGCAACAAGTTGACATATTCTGTCCAGTTTTTGTTTTCGACAGTCCATTTTACAATAATATAGCTGATAGTATTTGCATTAATACAACAGATATCTCATGATTCAATTTTTAACTTTTAACTTTAACACTTGAGCTATCAGTTGCTACTCATGAAAATTAATGAATAACCAGAGCCAGAAGTACTAGAATTGTTTGGTCAATTATACAAGTGAGCTGTTAAGTACTATCCAGATTAATTATACCAATTATAATTTGATAGAAGTCATATAGTAACAGAGGTGATATGACATTGATTATTACATGAATATACAACAGAATTAGGAAGTTAAAATGTAGACAAAATAAAGTAAATAAAGATAAGTATAACGTGAAATCCTACCCGTCAAGACGAACAAAACCAGGCTCAAGGATTACCTATTAGGTCCGTTGTGACAACCCATATGAAGCATCGGAGATAAGGAAAATGTAGATTGATAAAGAATACATTTAAAGTATCGTCAAGAAAATCTTGGCACTTGAATAAAATCTCCATCCCGCTCCGTGTTCCTCTAAAGACTTCATTCGGACATCTTCGACAAGCATCGGTTACACTCGTCTTTTTCCCATCAACCGATCATTTGACTTTTCGCGCCCAATCGTCTGGGTTAACCAGGTTAACCTAATCTGCGAAAAATTACACAACGATACTAATGCGATGAAATAAATTGTTTGAAAATCAATACTCTGGAGAATAAAACATCATGACTTTTTACAGGGTCAATAATTTACTATATTTTTTTACTATTTCCGAAAATAGCAGGTAATAACTGTATCAAAAACAGATAATTAGTTTTGTCGATAAAAAAAGTATATTATGTTACCGTGCGTAAGTAAGTTAGATTCATTGATCATTATTCTGGCTCTACTGTAGAGGGACTCTGTTTCCTGTTTCTTTTTATCCGTGGTACACATCCGGTATGTTCTGTGCCTGTCTAGTCTCATATTTTATATCAAAAATTGAAAAAACTACAAGCCACAGATCATTAATATAATTATTAAACGGTGAACTGTGTTCTTCTTTATTGTACTGTTTTATTGCTATACTTGAATTCAGTATATTTTTTGTTGATTCATTTGGATTCCATCGGCTACGCTCATATGGCGATTCTTATACTTGACAACAAACGCGTGTACTGTGTTTAGCGGAGACTTTTTATTTAATTTAGAAAGAGGATCTTCCTGGGTTTGTGAAAGAGATTTGAGAGTAATGTGAATTTGTTATTATAACGTGTGTAATATTGGTTTATGTGATTTTTGGTCAAATATTTAAAACACGGTTGTGTTACTTTAACCTGTCGGTACCTGAGGAAAATATTGTTCCTTAAGACTCTTTGTATAATTGATGTTAGTAATTGAATGAATAAAAATAAGGAATATGTTTTGTACACCGTGGAGTTGATCATAGAGTTTCTTAAAAAATATTAATTCGAACAGTAAATATTGGAGTATCGCTATGTCTAGTTCGATTCATAGTCTGGTAATAAAACAGTGTTGTATCTTTAGACATCATCTCTTGTATAATATTTTCTAATTGTGTTATGTCAGTTTTCAAGATTTTCATTTGTTAATTAAAACATTGTTATAGGAATGGCTGACGCACCTGCACCAAAGCCTAAGACAAAGGCACCCAAGAAGCCTAAAGAGAAACCAGCAGAGCCTGTTCCTCTTAAGAAGAGGCCCTTCAAGAGGCATGGACGTCTTTACGCCAAAGCCATCTTCACTGGATACAAGCGTGGCCTTCGTAACCAGCACGAGCACACAGCTCTTCTTAAAGTAGAGGGAGCAAGGCAAAAGAATGATGCTGATTTTTATATTGGCAAACGATGCGTTTATGTGTATAAGGTATATACAATTGAAAAGTTAAATTTTCAATTGGTGTTATAATATATCATTTCTTTCAGGCCAAGAACAAGACCCCTGTTCCTGGCAAGACCAACAAGAAGACGAAAGTCAGAGCTATTTGGGGCAAAGTAACTCGTCCTCATGGAACGAGTGGCTCTGTCCGTGCCAAGTTCAAGAGGAATTTACCTGCTAAGGCTATGGGCCATCGTATCAGGATTGTGAGTTTCAACTAGTCCTTTATTCTGCTGTAATCCACAATTAAAAAATTATTAACAAATCCTTATTTCTATTTCCAGATGCTGTACCCGAGCCGCGTGTAAAACTATCCCGTACAATATAAGAAAATAAAAGCCATTTTGGTACCAAATATTGTTCTGATTACTTCGTTTTAATCCTGACCAATTATATTTTATTTTTTTATAAAAATATTACCTTAAACCCTAAGAAAATATAATTAAGAATATGGAAACGCTCATAAATTCTGTACAAAAGAAATAGCTGATTAAATTCAAGAATGTATAATGGAGGGAAACGAAATGCATAACCTATAAAAAAAAGTTCACTAATTCTAATTGCAATAAGAAATGTTATATGAATATAAACAATCTAAAAATTTCCATGCATGATAAAACTATTAAATGAACGAATAACTATCTAACTTAATTTGTCTGGTCAAATTAATATCGATTAGAATTTCCCGAATAGGAAGCCATTTTCTGTGGTGCTACTCCTACCACATGCCCACACAGTCATCCAGAGGAAACAACGCGTCAGTTTCTCTGTCTGTCATAAATGGGATGCTGCTTGTCGTCCTACTAAAACGAAGAAGCTACAAGAGATTAGCGCGTTAGTGATAACTTTCCTTATCTAGGAAACAACGAGCAAAAAGAAGGAAGAATGTTTTACTGAAAGGATTGTCTGTAAAAATCATTCAAAATGATGTTTTGCTGCTTAAGAAGTTGCTTCGACGGCCTCGGATTTTCCGCAAGTCAAATTCCAAAAAAGGAACCAAATCCTATTGCTTTGGACACTTCGCATATGGGTAAATAAGAAGATACACTAATTTGCCATCAATTGCACTGAATATTAGTTAATTTGCACCTTGACTATCAATCTTTCTCAAGATACCTAACTACATATAATTTGAACTTATCCGGCATTTGGCAAGTACTTTTAGGCAGTCTCCAAGTTTATTACTGTAATTATATTAATAAATAGTATTACATTAGATATCTCTCTAAACTTGTTTTGTAACATATTCATTTAATATTCCAGGACACGAGGTTGTCATTGTCAAAAATGGCTTAAGGGTCTGTGGCCGTGGTGCTGCCCTGACTAATGCTCCATTAGCGCAGAGCAAGAGTTACTTTGAAGTTAAAATACAGCAAGGGGGAGTTTGGGCGATAGGATTAGCTACAAGATCAACAGATTTAAATACAGTCATTGGGGGACAGGATGCTGAGAGTTGGGCGCTTAACTCCGATGGTGTCATACGACACAATGAACAAGAATTGCATAAGATTCAGAATATTATTCAAGAAGGAGACATTGTTGTAAGTATTAATCAACTTACGTTTCTCCATTTTACAGATAATACTAACTGCATCCTTTCAGGGTGTCTCGTACGATCACATAGAATTAAATTTTTACCTAAACGGAAAGTCATTGGATGCTCCGATCATGGGAATAAAAGGAACGACATATCCAGTACTTTATGGTAAGTCCCCAATCGATAATATCAATTACATTATAAATTTTATACGTTTCATAAGACTTATTTAATAATCATTCAGTGGATGACGGAGCTATATTGGATCTGATTCTGGAAGATTTCGCCTATTCCCCACCGATAGGCTTTGAAAAGATAATGTTGGAGCAGTCGTTGCTCTAGCAGAGTGATTTTCGTAAGATTAAGCTACGTTATCGCTCGATTCAGTATTTTCAGAGTAAAACGAACAAAGAAAGAATGACTAAAAAGAACAAATACATTACTCATACTGAGTAACACACCTGATCACCAAAACTAAGAGCGACAACTAATGTAACTTAAGGCTCGATGTTGCGTTGTATAATAACAAACATTAATATTACTATCAAGAACAATTTGTCATAATATATAAATGTATAAATATATATATCTTTGATTAGACTTAAACAATAAACGTTTTGACAAAAACAAACGGAACAAGGAACTAAAAACACTGTCTTACAAAACAAGCACACAATCGCAACGTTCTTTTGAGAATCTCTCAGGATTTATTAAAAGGTTTTACAATAATTAATCGCCTCGGATTACTTTTCACTCTCACGATTCTATTAGCTCGCTCAATATTACAATATAACTAATATACTTTGTGTCTGTATATTATCCTGTACGCTACAATCTTAAATATATATATGTGTATATATGACTCGATATATGATATACATATACATATATTTATGCATTATATTATAATTCATTAGTACTTACGAATCTAATGGTATAATATATACACTGGCTTAAAACAAGGTACAGAAAGGCATTAGGCCCGTTGTTCGCTTCGTTAGGCTAGAACAAAAGTGTGATTTTTCCTTTTCTATTCGTTGACGAGTATACATGTGTCTGTATAAAACAGATATACATTTCTCTCTGCTGACGTTAAAGAAAAAAAAAGTAGATAAAAAGAAAAGAGTATGCGATTTCCTCAATCGCAGCTTCATTCTCAATGATAATTTAAAGCTTCTCATTGTTTTCGGAACTGTCAACGTTCCGGCACAACAATATTGAAAACAATAACAAGAAAATCCTGCTCGCTACGACATGAATACGCAACAAATGCGTACTGGCGAAAGTCGTGAAACTAACTCTCGTTTGATCATCGAGAACCCCGTCGATAGGGCGAAAAGTCATTGATTGTTGGGATACAATAGTATATGGCGCACAATATATTACATCTCCTCCGTAAAAAATAATATATTTATGTATATATATATATTTGTTATCTTAACGACAAAAAACGCAACGCGTGTCCTACTGCTATCACCGCTAGCGCTAGAAGATACTTACGTAACTTATTGCCTAAAATCTAAGAACTCTTGGATGGCTTTGAGACAATCGAGACACCTTAAACCAGGTCTGAAGATTAGAACCTGGTGAAAAACGTCGCCAACGAAGATTATGCGTGAACCGTGAGCGTTGTTTCTAGTTAGCGACAAGTAAAAAAAAATCTCAACTAGACAATTGCTTGTGCCGCAAGCTCCTTTGTGAACGCTTGCAAAAGACATAGTTGTATCTTTGGTCCTTAACGGTAATTTCTCCCTCTGTTATTTTTTTTCTTATCTCTCCATTAAAATTATTATCGATAACGAATGACAGATTCGTTACTCTCCGGCTTATGCGTTACAACGTTTTCGCAACTTCTGCCTTGTTCACCTTTTTTTTTCCTTCCGCATACAGCAGGTGGTCGCACCGCGTTGGAAACGCGCGGTCTAATTTTTTTTTGAAGTGAGGAAAAAAATTCCAATATTTTGTACGTGGGTGCATTGTTATCGTTCGTGAAAGATGATTTAAAAAATTAATTCATTTAAATGCTTGCACCGTGAGAAGAGATAAAATTGGATGAAGCGAACAGTATGCATAATGACAATCATTTCCAACTTGGCACGAGCCCGCGTACCGTATAATCATTATTGTTTACACGGTCTATGTAATATAATAATAATACTTAATGATCTACATGATTAAATTAGCTATATTACATTTATCTTTCGTGACTGGATGATATGAGATAATTATTGTGGTAACCCAGCGAGTCTTATTGCACATACGACGCTCGTACATTGGATCCGCTAGTGCAAAGCGAATTGCGATTGATCTTATTAAATCACACGTTAAAAATTCGCATTGCCAAGCGAGTTGTCATTGAACTCTAAAAGTTATTGATTTTGTGTTAAACTTTACTGAGAATTGACACACCTGGTGCGAGATTGAGTCGTGGGACTGTACGTCAATTATTTGTTCATTGAATTGCTTAGACCTTACGTTTATACAGAATATGGGACTGGACTCGCAATATTACGAATTTTTGTGATTCAAAAGTCCCTTTTGAAAAAAAAACTTGTGTATATATATAACAAATTGACTTTCCTGACAATTTTCACAGAAATAAAAGAAAGTTATTGTATTCCTTATAAAAGATGATTGACATCGAGCGAGTATTCGTGTCATGCGACGACAAAAGAAAGGGAGAAGAGAATAGAAAGGCTTTATAAATATGTGAAGTTCTTAAAGAAGAAAAAAAGAATTCCAGTTGATCGAAGCAACGTGAAATACTCGCTCAATGGCGTCCCTTATGGTACTAGTGGATTAACAGAATGATTATTGTAAAATCTACGCCGCGCGTCGCCTTGTCTAGGACGTAACTAACAGGAAATAAGTGTCAATGAAAAATAGACTTCCGGTATATATTTACAAAATAAAATTCTTAATCAGTCCACCTCTCTACCACGTGGCCTGACGCGACACTATAGCAACGTTTGTTCTCGTTATGGCGACGGAGAGAGAAAGAGAGAGAGAGAGAGAAAGATTTATACAAGTAATCGAGAATAAAAAAGCAAAATGGAAGGCCAAGAGGGCCTGATTGAATTAACAAAGATAAAATGACAAAAGAGAGAATAGCTGTCGTTACAATAATCAAAGTTTGTATCCTTATTTTTGGAAACTTCCTATCACACGAGTCCCAAGGATACAAGCCGTCCGCATACTAATTTTTGAGATCCTTCCTGATCCAGAATCCGGTTTCTAAGATGTATTAGGTATGTTGCAGGATATTCCTGTCCTTGAGATATGATCTGAACGTTTATATTATTTTTTTTTTACCACAAAGAAAAAATGATCCTTGGAGGTAAACTTAAGATTCTCTAGAAGATTTTGAATTCCTTGAGGAAAGCTGCCAAAAGTAATGGGATTCGTATGCGTTTAACAGTCAAAAGGGACGTGGTAATAGCGCAACGAAATCGTCACAACCGCAACGAGAAATTAGAGAGATTATTACAGCAATAACAACAAAAAATTGTTAATAATAATAGAGACAATTCGTAAACGTAATTTTGTCTTAAGATTAACTTTTTTCTTCTCGCTTCAACTAACTCGTGGACTTCGTAAGCCGCAACTCTTGTAATTTCCACATACAGGTGGGTTTATTCGCGAGAAGAATCCTTTTAACTTTCAGACCGCCTTTTGTCCAATTTTCAGAATATTTCAATGACATACAATTTATCCGAATGAGTAACGAAAGTCCAGCAACACGTTTCACACTTGTATTGAAAGACGTCCGGCGGTCTACAGGTTAAACGTTGAATATTCGTGACGAATTTTCCTATAAACTAGACACAGTCACGCAGCAAGCATCATCGCATCCACACGTCACTCTAAACCCATCAATTAATTGTTACGCTTATTATCCTTCAAAATTTGCACTCCTCATACATAAACGAAGACCAGAAATCGTGCGGATCCTTGACACTGACGTTTCTAAAGGCTGGTTGTGGCTTTTAGTAAAAACGATGGAAAAGTCTGATTCCCACAGGACGATATGTCGTTTTGAAGATTATCTAATTATCTAAAGGGCAGTTATCGGCGAGATCTAAAGGCAGTCGTCAGAGAATCACATACGATTGCTAAAGAATTCTGTATATCCAATAACGCAGCATCCCCAGGAGCTCTCCCTGGCATGAAAAATAAATGTTTCTCAGTCAAACAAAATTCAAAAGGATACATTGTTTTTTGTCTCTAATTCGTGCTGGGCTACGGAAATAATTTCGTCTGCCATTGATCGTCGACACGACGTACAAACAACCGGAAGTGGCTGAGACGTTTATCATTTACAAATAAGGATATGTAAGCTGCAGTTCTACACGTTGAATTTTGTAGGAAACATTGCCGTACAAGAAGCCACGAATTTGATCCTATTCGTTCGGTATAGCTCCTCGTGATACGCAACCATACGGTTCAATTAATTAAATTGTTCTTCGCGTGTAACAAAGAAAACGACAAGAGCACAGGTTTCCGTATTTAAAATGGCAGAGATATGAGATCTCACCGAGATTCTACTACGTACTCGGCGTTCTCTTTGGTGTCAGGATCTGGAGTAAAAAGTTCTTAAGGCTTTAGGTTGAAGATTCCTACTTATGCAATTTACTCAGCATTGCACAAAAAGCTTATGACGAGCATCCAGTGCCAAAGGCCAGCTCCCAGAGATGCTCGAGTCCACCAGGACCCGTTAGTAAAGCTTCTGACATTCCTCGACCTGGTTCTTATTGGAGGGGATACTTACAGAAGCCGTGTCGAAGCACCAAGAAGAGGCAGCTTTGACTCCACTTTCTCAGTCGAGAATTCCCCAGA
Organism: Trachelus tabidus; assembly: GCA_030142655.1. Lineage (NCBI taxonomy): Eukaryota > Metazoa > Arthropoda > Insecta > Hymenoptera > Cephidae > Trachelus > Trachelus tabidus. The sequence goes on from JARQTI010000004.1 coordinate 146,963, forward strand.
CAACAGATAATGTTCAAAAGTCGTATTTGAGGCGTCTAATGGCACAAAAGTTTTCCTCAAGACATCTTAAAGATGACTTTGGACAGGTATATCGTCTGGCTCAGTATTCTCTGTGACTTCTTAGTCGTTGTCCGTAGTGTCCTCGATGACAGAGTCCCAGTTGAACTCGGTGGCACTCTGCCTCGAGGGCAATTCCCCCAGGTGCTGGAATCTCTGCACGAAGTGAGGATCCCGATCCCTGAGCCGTCGGAACCGCTGGAACGCCAGGTTCTTTGCAAATTCATACAGCTCCAGATCCAGCCTGTTTAGCCTACGAACCGCATCCAGCTGTTCACGATTAAGGGTCGCCATTGTAGCTGCACTCAGGGTGGCGTTGTGCTGCTCGAACGCCACTGCGAATCTCATGCCAAAAGTCTCCTCGAAGGAGTACTGACCTACCTGGAAAAAGAAGAAATGATATTTCAATAGAATTCAATAGTTTCTGTCTGAACAGTTTAAATATATTAAAATCATATGCAGTGACCCCCTAAATGACATGTACAGGACACTGTGTAACAATGAGAATTGTAAGCTGCGACCTTCGACCCCTATTTTCGAAGGAAGCAACGCCCTCAACATTAGCCACGTTTAAAAAGAATCCTGCTCAGGAAACATTGCTGTTCCATTCCCTGATTAAACGTTATCGATCCACAGCTTGCCGCCGGTGCAATGAGCGTGACAGCAGTTAATTGTCGGTCTGTCGTCCACGACATTCTTAGGGTCATTAATACTGCGTAGAGCACACGTCAAGGTTAATAATACTCCAGAGTCGGGACAAGAGATCATTTAAAATGCGATAGCATTGCCGGGTAACAGATAGAGCTGCCGATAGTTGATACCCTTGAGAGTTTCTAGCCAGTAAGAAGTAGCTCCGTTGAATTCTTTATTCTTCGGAAGCCGGTAGCCGTGCAGGGATTTCCAAAAAAAAGAAAAGAAATAAATTCCACAATCTTGAAAATTAACAGTAGCTTCGGTAAGTACCTGCTGCAGTTGTACGTGCCGTATGCGTGCAGCTGTAACGGGACCAGGGTGCGGGTCGCTAAATATTTTTAAGTTATAAGTGGTGCTTCGCCCTGGGAATAGGAGCATACGGGACCCCCAGGCCAAATAAACAATTAACTGCAGGAACGGGAAGTGTACAGGACGTAGTAGCTATGGCGAACACATGGTGGGCAAGAACGGCCGTGTAAACATTTACGTTAAGACTTCTATTCTTGAACGCCTCGCTCAGAATAAAACGGTCTCGCATCAATGCGGATTTCGCACACCAGGATGATTTGCATTACCGGGACGGCTAGCAGGGGTTTAAAATTACTGAATTATCCGTACACACGTCCCGCATATGGGAAACGTATCACGGACAAGAGGAATTCCGTTGAATGCCAGTAATGTTCGACTATGGATTCGAGTTAGTGAGTAGTAAAAAAAAATATGACGTATGAGAAATGATAAAAGAATATTTATCGATGCTTACGCAATTGGCATGAAATGACAAGACCGCAGAATTAATGAAGGCGCCAGATGGAAGTGCATGCGAGCTTTCACTTTCTTTAAGCGATGTCATCGCGCAATGGCGTCTATCGAGGATAATTATTTTAATTGAATCAAACACTCTTTCAGATTCTCATATTGCAAATGTAAATGGCAATCGGCTTCTGCTTTACTGGCTCATTGCCATACGGTATCGTCCAGTTGCTTACTTTTTGATATTCGGTGAGCATGAAGAAGGGCATGAATTGCAGGTTGCTCTTGGCACTCGCCAGCATCAGGCGATCGCTCTCCTGCTTGCTGAGACTGGAATTGTAGCAACCAATCAGGGAGAGATCGGCAAGCATTCGTGTTTGCCTGTTACTGGCCAGATTGTGTGGGCAATTCATGAACTGTGGAAAAATATAGAAGAGATCTGTTAGATTCATGGAATATGACTCTGCGAAGGAAGATATAATATTAGTTTCTTTGTGTCGTCTTTCACTAACTCCTCTGTATTCTGAATGATGGACATTGAGCATGATAATTTAGCTTTGATAAACGATAGATAATCCTTCATTACGTTCTCAAACGCTTAGCAGAGCTACTTTTGGGAGGACGGACAGATAAAGGCTCAGACTTGATAAGGTCTACCGGAAGCGTATACTAATAAAGATCCTAGAGGCAGAAAGATAAGACAGATATTTCTTAGATAAGCAGAAAAATATATTTCTTCGCTGTCTCTTGTTTTCACTCTGTCAAATCCTTATGCTATCCTTGGTATCGTGTAAACTTACATATAACTGGATAAGATTCTGAAGTCAGTAAATTTAGATATAATCTTTTTTATTTCTTTTCACTCTGGACAATTTTATCGCGAGGTCGCATAAAGTCCAATTCAAGTTCTAGGGTATCAGGATGTATGTAATATGATTCTGGTGTATTAGAGTCGACAGGAGATTAAAATATAAATAATAGGAAATTATTGTACCTGCTCTAACGTGACACCTTGCCAGCTAGGACCGTTGTAACACTGAGGAATATTCGCCTGGGCTCCTCCGCACCAATGACGAGCTCCTCTCCAGGTAGCACCACGCTGAACGTGTCGAAATTCTGAGAGGTATCGCGCTACGGGATCTCTTATTATAGTGATATAAAAGTATCTCCGCTTTACGCCTTCCCCCTCGATTTTATTCAATTCGGAGTCCACGCAACTCGTCAGTTCGGTCCAGTCTGCATGCAGCCCGCATTTCCAACCCGTTGAGTAACGTGAGAAGAGCCAATTTTCATTGCGGTTTGGACGGAAGCAAAAACAACGCTTGCGTCTCCTTTGACAGGAACAGGGTCTCTGAAGATCTAGATCGCGTACCAAATGTTTGCCAAATAATGTACCACCTTGAATCAAAAAAAGAATTAAAAAAATGTACCTGTGAGTGTGTGCGAGTATGTGTATATAGGTTAAGATTTAAGGATAAGATAAATTTGAAGAATGTTATTATATAATATATCCATGTATTGTGTCCCCGGTGATAAGATACCTTGATTATTGACATATAAATCAATTAATATCTGTCAGCTTATTAGTGACTAGTGGTCCGATCTGGGATGCTACTTATAATTTTCTGTGTAACTACTGAAATTCTGTGAGGAAAATTTTCATGTAACAGGCAAAACACGTTCTACGTGCCTGAATAATTCTTTTTAAATCTTAGACAGTGTCTGGAGGTTTGAGAATACCTGATGAATAATGCAGTGGTCTAAGGACACAATGCAATGGCCAGAAAAGAAGTTGTAGTGTTTTTATTGCAGTAATGTACTTGCTTGGCTCTTGGCCAAAGAAATCCCTGTGTAAAGTCAAATAAAAATATGTCTTTATATAGATGGCATTCTGTACAATGACCGTTCAGTGTTCTATTGTAAATATAAAATATTAAAGGTATTTTATGCAGATATGTCACTGGAATTTTCATCAGTCTGACTTCTTTAGTCGTGGATCTAAAATATCTTTATGTTTTTTATCTCCATTATGTAATCTATCGTTACATATAAGTCACCTCAACATCCTTATTTAGATCCATATATGGAAATAGTACTAAACAAGACATGCAATGTGTTATCATACTTGTGACAAATCCATTTGTGAAACCACATTTCAAAGTCAAAGGACAGTGAATCATGAAGGAGTATAAGGAGTGAATGAATCGACAGGAAACCTAATCCAAAAATGGGTATCGGGATAAGATAGAATATTTACCAGTTTTTTGTATATGAAGGAACACGATGACATCGTTAGCATTAATATCAAATTGAAAGGTATCATTGATGAAGATGTCCTCGTAGCCAAGACTTCCTTGGATACTCTGTAGCTTGAAGGCAGGATGCACAGAAAGAAAATTACTCCGATCAGGTTCTATGGAAGGGAAGGAAAGTCCAGAACCAGTTCCAGCAGCAAAACTTTCTGATAGCCTAGTGGACTCCTTAAGGTCACGATTTGTCAGGGCGCACACGTGATCCGGACAGAAGTAGCCAAGGTATACAATCCCAGTAAGAGCGAGGACGATACAAATGCCGATGATACCGCGTAGTCGAGTTCTCCTTGCCCTGGACTCCATCTTCGCCGTCCTCTCACATGTATCATCCGGTAGGAGGACTGCCAGCTCGCTAGCCCCGTCTCCGCTTACTCGTCTGCCCATTTCTCTCCATATTTTGTATTACCACACCGTACGAGCTCTTCTCCACAGCACGACCACCCCAAAACTACACTCCTCGTTAATGTCAGCCATGACGGCTTTGTCCTCCCCACCACTTCCCGACCCTCCTCGGCTACGGTGCTGGATGATCTGTATACGGACTGATACGGACTGTGCATAAACGACTGGTAGAAGTCTATATCCTTCTTCCTGGAGGATATCACTTGTGTCAGGATGTTCCTTGTACTTCCAACGTTTTTCTCAGAATATCGAATACTGCTGATATTAGAAGACAGCAGCCATTTTCGTACGAGAAGATTTAGGTAACCCAATGCTGGATGCTGCGAGGTGTTGGTTGCAGTGAATTCGTGAGTAAGGCAATAGACAATATGAATTTACGTTTTAAAATATAGAAGCCAGGATCGTTATCGATGAGTAAGAAATAGGAAATATGTAGAAATCTTAATCATTGTTATGGATTTATTGCATAAATGACGATGGGTTTTGTACGTCTGGCCTATGCATTAACAGCTATGTATCTTGAACAGTAGTGACTGTTGCAAGAATTATTAAATTCTGCTTGTTTATATTAATAACGTATTATCTATTTTGATATCATTCATCAAATATGTACAATCCAGGCGAGTAATAAAAGCTGGACTAAGTCGCAATGTGACTTTTTTTTAACCGATCGGCAGTTTCTAATCTTCGCGCTTAGTTGCGCCGCTTGCGCACAGCGGCGCTAGTATCAGTTAACTAACAGCAACGAGCTGTCAAAGAAGGCACACCTTGCTTTAATATTTTTGTATTTTCTCAAATCTTATATTCTGTACGGTATTTTTGTTATCACTCGTTTAGCATAAAAAGCTACATTTTTAGTGACGAAGATAACAACGTGAGTATCATGTTATATTTATTAGAGTAAATTGTATCAGTACCGTACAATCTGTACTTTGTATCATTTGACTAATATCTTGTAATTCTGACATGCCACATATTTTGGAATACCTTTTAGAATGACTAGTATAAAGCTATTGGAGGAGAGAGTCGCAGATCTCGAGAAACAAATATATGGAGTTGGCAAATGTCCTTCGATCGATGATCCTCTACCAGAGAATTCCGTTGTGGATAGTCTTCTACATGCAAATACCCTCATCTCCTCAGCTCTGTCTGGTCGGGAGAAAGCAAATGCTCTCGTAAAACGGATGCCTGAACTTAATGATTATTTAGACCCTAAGTTTGAGAATATTGATTTGCAAACTGAAGCAAAGGTCGAGCTGATCCTTACTGTGGAACCACAGATCAGAGAGGTCATTCAAATGCTTGAGAAAATGCAAGAGTTAGCGCCAGTGCTAGAAACTGAACTTCCTCATGGTGTTCCTGAGTTAACTGGTAAGCTCAACACCTTAACTCTATCTTACCTTAAAGTAAACGAAGATTCGGAAGCACTGTCTGCCCAAACATATGAAGTATTTTCCAAATACAATGAAATAATCACTAGTATTTCCAAGTCCTTAATAACTTTGGATGCTGCAGTAACGGCTGCAGAAATAGCAGCTACACCGGTTAAACATCTAGATTAAATGAGAACTTAATTGCTTTATTTTTGTAACTAATAAATATGTGTTTGCTGTATTAAGGTAGCCTTAAATTTTTTTGGTACTATTTATTATTCATGCTCTGTAAAATTCAAATAAACTAATATTATTAGAAAATGAAGTATAATCTTGTTAATTACATTTATTTATTTTTCCGATCTTACTATATAAAAATACTTGGGCATTCATCAATGACTATGCATACATGAAAACATATTTTTCATTATAATAAGTCCGTAACAATATACTTTATTAAAATAGTATATATTATATACATTTATCCTATCTATTATATCTATATCCTACCCACCGTTCATTTCAGGAATCCTTTTCACAGGATTTCTGAGACAAACTGTCAATTGCGCAAACATTTGTCCATAGTTGGAGGGTCCCTTAAGCCATAAGAATTCTCGTACATTCTCCTCCAGGAAATAGAAATGCATATTGGAAACATAAAAGATTTAACTGTAACGAAACACAATGAAGTTTCTTTGACAGCAGAGTTATACGTTATAGTCCTCTATATTTTACCAAATGAAAAGCCTATATCTGTTTCCATATCTCTTTTTTTTTATTACATGCAAAGAGACCCGATCGACTAAAACGTGTTAAAAAAAACAATCTTTTAGACCGTTTCAAACAGTCACTTTATACAATATTTACATTTTTGTTTCTTCTTTGCCCTAAGCTAAATTATGATCTCTTCAAGTTGTATTATATTTAGTATTTCCAAAAATGCGTGCCTCAGTTCATTTTCAGAGACATGTACATTATAATATGTGACGGATAGAATTTAATACGCTGTAAAATATTGCAAAACGTATGAAATTCCATGTACAAAATGCGATACGAAGCACAAGAAGCTGGACGTTAGGTTTCTTTTGAGACACAAAAAGGAACAAGAAAGAGAAAGGATTCGTTCTCGCCACAAATAACATGATAGTGGTGGATAAAATTATAGTAATTAAATGTTTTGTCAGTACAACAATGTCGAGTTCACTTATGAAGAATGAACATTTTCATTTTTAGTGACTCTTGTCATTTTCATTTTTAACAAATAATTTTGGAAGACATTTCCCGACTATACTCCTACTGTTCTGGAAACTTATCACTGACAATCGCAACATTGCATTCTGTTAAAATGACACTGTCATTAAGTGAATTTTCTCTTCGTTACATAAAATAGGAACGTTCCTCTAAAAGGGAACACATATGTGTATATAACTCTCAATCATTTCTTGCGATGAGAAACATTTTGGATCATTAAGTTCTCGTTGTTCCATGCCTGCACCATTAATGCACTGGCACAGTATCTGCTGTTTAGGTTTGAATTTGAAGAGCTGGTACCAAGTGTCTCAGCCAAGTCAGTGCTGGTGTCAAACTTGAATAAATAGCTGGATGATTCCTTGAGCATCTATTGTGATGACTCAGTAAGCCCTGAATCTCCCATTTGTCTGATTCAGTAACGCACATCAATGGTGCACCTTCATCATTCTGAAAGAATAAACAGAGGTTATTAGATGTATCCTTATCGAAGAATATATACTGAACTTTGTGTACTTATTGATAAATATGCTTACGTAGCAAGGACCCTTTCCAGTGTCAGTAAATCTAGCACATATGTTATCCTTTGTGATGAATCCAGCATAATGTCCAGTGGCATTGCATTCTTCAGAATCATATGTGAGAACAGGAAGGAATATTCTATATTGTTGAAGATTGACTTCGCCATTCATTGGGAAACCCCATCCGGCAGTGATACATAAAGATCTTGGCTGAAATATACATTACAGGTAAAATACAAAAAGTTGAGTTATTTTTGCAACGTACAATATATTTTGCTTACCTGCAATTTGTGGTTAGGCAGACATACAGCACTGACATTTCTTGAGAAGATCAGAGGCTCCTCCAGCTCGATTAAAGCAATGTCATTGTTGTACAAGAATTGATTATATTTTACCTGGGGATAAGGTACTATATTTTTCACTGGAGAAGGCTTGTGCATGTCGCCACCAGTGAACAATTGCCAGCTGTTGCTTTGTCTGTATCTGAAATGAAATAAATTTTTTTAGATTCAAGGTCGGCCTGCTGGAGTAACAATTGGTATAAGGTCTCCAACTGTCTTCATTACTTGTGAATGCAGGAGTAGCTAGCTAGAGCATGTAGAGGGCCAAGGACACTGGCTGTGCAGGCTGCGCCATGTTTCGATTCCTTCAAAAGCGCAACACTTGACCATTGACCTTCACCAGCTTGGGTTCCACCAACTAGTCGAGCAGTTAGGCCATCCAGGTCATGAGAGCCACAGGAGAACTCTTCACAAGTAACCTCCACGACCTTATCACTCTCGCAGGATTCAGTCTTCTCCAAGTTACTGACTAAAGGAATTTTGGAATCAGAGTTAGCTTTTAATTTGAGTAACTTGAAGCCTTCTTCTCGTGATAAGGTCTGCGTTGATTCGGATGCTGAGTATCCTAAAGATCTACAGTAGGAGTCACTGAACTCCTGAGTCCATGCGTCGGAGCATACCAGACGTCTCTCATTGTTGGCTTGTCTATAAGGATATTCAAATTTATTTATGCATATTAGTCCAGGTGAATTAGTGAGTAAACTTTTCAATTCTATTATGCATGAGACAATTTGAAAGTAGATACCTTATCTTTAGTAAGGTTGCTCTAGCTGAAATAGGATTTCTGTTATCGTTATCTTCCCCCTTTTGTATTTCAGACTCAGCACCAGCCTCTGTCAGGTTTCTTATTAGAGTCACGTTCTCAGCTAGACAATTCCACTCATCCGAATGATCTGGACAGTGTTCTACACCGTCACAGACTTGGTCCAGGGGTACGCAGCCTCCAGTTTCACACTTGAACTGGTCTAGGGCGCAATCGCAGAGTTTTTCATCTTCGCCGTGAGCACATTCTGGTACTCCATTGCATCTCCAAGTCTGAGGAATACACCATTTCTCTGTTGGGCATAAGTATTCATCGTTTCCACAACTTTCTACGCAAGAATACTCGTCCCTGTGGTCCTCGCAGTCAGGTCGACGATCGCATTGCCACAATATTGGAATGCATCTTCCTATAAAATCGAAGAAATATTGATTAGTTGGAATTCAGTTACGTTTGGGGAATCTTAATTTTTTTTTATCTTACCACTAGGACATTGGAACTCGTCGAACTGACATTCCCAATTTTCACAGTCTTTTTCGTCACTCCCATCGTCGCAATCTACGATTCCATTACACACTAAGTGTCTTGTAAGGCATTGACCACTGGAACACTGGAAATTTCCTGGACAACCTTCCTGCTCACAATTCAATTCGTCAGAACCATCCGAACAATCATTTTCTGAATTGCACTTGGCAGAGAGATTGACACAGTAAGCTCCATCTTTAGCAGTGCCATTTGTGCATTGGAATTGACCGGCAGTGCATTTTGAAAATATTAAATTTGGAAGTGGCAGTGAAACACCTGAAGTGCTGGCTGAGAAATTAGCATCAGGTTTTTCATTATCGATCGTTTCGTTCGTTTGAGATTCCATAGGTGTTATAGGAATTTGCATAAGAGCTTCTTCATGATTCTCAATATTTTCCAAGCGTTCGTTAGCACTTTCATTTTTTGAAGTATCCATGGAGGATGAGGCATTTTCTAAAATTTCATATTTTGTAAAATTAGTGACAGTCTCGTTTTTCACATCTACCGATTCAACTGGTTCTTCTTTTTTAGCCACAGTAATTGCCGCTTCCATGACTTTCTCATCGTTCTCCTCAACTTCTTCAGTTACTGGAATTGTGCTGAGAATCAGTGGCTGATTTTCTATAACAATTGGAATTGTTTCGTTGGCTGAATGTCTTTCGGTTGATGATTCAACATTTGCTTCAGAGTGATTCATTCCAGAAGTGATATCGGCAATCTTTAACTGCGGAATTGGTACTACATTGCCTTCCGTGTCGGCAAGAATAAATTTGGGTACACTAGGAGCCATTACCGTTGTAGTTATCTCAAGTTCCTGAGGTTTCTCAGTGACTGTCATAATAGTTCCTGGAACCTCTACGGAGAGCATTGTTGTAGTTCTTTGCTTATCATCCTTTCTAGTCTCCAAATTCAATTCTTTCTCCTTCTTTTGCTTGAATTTATTTAATGGCTTCTTATCCACAAACTTCTTCTTAGTCTCCTGATCCTGTTCAAGAGGTATCACTCGCAGCTCTTCGTCAGACAATTCAGACTCTACAGTGGATACAATATTTTCTGTGGTAACAGTGAATAATTGTTTAAAATTGAATTCCATAGGTTTTGTGTCTTCTTCTACAATTTCAGATACTGGTCTAATATCGTCCACTGTTGTGACTGTTTCTGGAATCTTATCACTACTGTGCTCCATTAGACGCTGATCAATTTTATGGGTTGATTCCTCATTGGCAATTATTGGTATTGTTTGAATTTTCACTTTTTCAGTAGTAGTATCTATATTGGACATTTTTTCTTCAGGTTTCATATCTAAAGCTGATTTTTGAGTTTCTTCAGAATTCATTGGTTCATCAAGATGTCTTTCGGTTGATTCTTCCTGAACTTTTTCTTCAGTAACCATACTACTCTCTACTGATGTAGTATTTTCTATTAAAATATCAGCAGTCTTATTGTCTGATATGTCCAATGCTTTCTTGTCTATTTCTTCCTTTACTAAAGCTTGTTCTGATTGTTCTGTCTCTAGAACAGTTTCTGTTGTACTTTCACCAAATTTGGAAACACTCATCTCCTTGTGTTCAGGCCTTACAGAAGTGGTAATTGATACTTCATTTTCCGTAGTCTGCAATTCTTCAGGTAAGATCGGTACCTGAGCAGTTGTTTTAGTTTCCACTAACGTAGACTGTGTAGTAATCATTGGAGTTGTTGTCACAATTTTACTTGTTTCCATAGAGACGTCACTTCCTTTTTCTTCATTAATACTTGTCATGTTTGCAGCTGACATGGAAGGTTCAGTTCTAGTTGGAGACTCCGTGGTTGAGATATCCTGTTGTATCTCTACAGGCAATATTGGTACTTCGGTTGTCAATTTTTGTTCCTCCATACGTTTGCTCGTTACTTCCGGTAACAATGTGGCAGCCACTTCCGTTTCCGTCATGGTAACACTTTCCACGGATGATTTTGATTCCGTCACCGACTCCATCACGTCAGGAATAGTTGTAGTTTCTGATTTCTCAGTAGTCTGAACATTTCCTGAATCAAGTACTTCGTCATCTTCGCTTGCTGCTTCCTCTTGATGAACTTCTGCCTGAATCTCTGCTTTTTTTAATACAACCTCTTCTTTGCTGAGACGATCTACGCTCTGAATTTCGTTATGAAGATTTTGGAAATTCTTAGGAATGGCTTCGTCATTAATATCATTATACTGATCCTCCAAAGCATTCTCTTCAGGTTTGCCTGAATTTGCCTGAATATTCTCTTCTGCCATAGGTTCTTCAGATTTTGATATTTTTTCTTCTACAGGTAGCATAGTAGTAACGGATACATTTTCAGTGGACACTTCAATGATTTCTTTTTCAGTAGTAGATTCAGTCATCGGAATTTTCTCTGCATTTAATTTCGAATCATTCTTTTCCTTTTCCATAATAACTTCCGTTGCTGGAGGCTCGGTAGATTCGTATTCCTCTTCCAGTGGCACAACACTGAGAATTTTTTCTTCATCAGGAATTTCTTTCGTGCTTGTAACGGTTGTAGTTTCAGGGTTGTGTCCATCGTTATCATTACTTTGCCTGAGATCCTCTTTTTGCCTATCAGTAGGATTCAATTCGTTCTGAATAGTAGATTCCGTGTCGCTAATGACTCCTCCATTATTTGTACTGTCATTAATTTTTTTCTCAACCTCATTCTCATGTTCAACGTCATTCTTAGTTGCATGATTCTCCACGTTATTCCCATTATCAGTTTGGGTTTCATTTAGGTCATTGGATGATTCAGTGATACTAGCTCCATTGATATCATTCACCGTTTCACTATGATTTAGCATTTTTTCAGGAGACTCAGTTATAACATCCTCAACGTGTGGTTCAAACGGATTAGGCATGTACTGTTCATCGTTATCCAATCTTGGTGCCTTTTTGGAAATCTCCTTTTCCTGCTGAACATCCGGTAAAAATGGTGACATATCTTCCGCATGTTTCTCTTCGGTAACATCAAGCTTTTCAGTTAAATGCGGTACTGAATTCTCCTGGAATACCATTGGATGCAAAGGGTGATTTGTGGAATGTTCAGCAGACTCTTCAGGATGACTCGATGACGAAGATTCAACGTAGTTCACAGCGTTATGTTCAGGATGAACAGTGGAATGATCAATGGCAGATTCATTAGTCAGAGAATGAATTGAACTGGAGTCATCGATGTGGCTACTTTGTTCAGGAATCAATTGAGGAATGACACCGTGTTGATCTTGCGCTTCTGGGGAATGTTCAGAGGTTGGAATGAGCATCGTATGCTCCTTCTCGGAATGTGTATCATTTAAAATAGGCTCTATCAGAGGTTCCACATTTTCACCTATGTTTTTAGGCAGTTTTGGGAACACTGTTGTCGGCATGTGTTCAATAACGTTGGACTCGTTAGATTCCTGAAGTTTCTGTTGAGGAACTAGGACAATTGATTCGGTTAAATTTTCATGCGTTATCAGAGGCGTATGTTCAACTGAAGGTCTACTGATTATTTCTGACGTGGAACCTTCGTTTGATTCTGGTTCAGCTTTCTCCTCCATAGCTGGTACTGATTCTGCTTTTACTTCTGGAACGGGAACTGATTCCATTGATGTTGATTTTGTTTCTTTCGATGATTTCACTTCATTTAATGGTTCTGGTTCCGCTTTTGGTTCTGCAGTCGGTTCTATGAATGGTTCTGGTTCAGGTTTTGATTCACTGACTTTTACGATCGCAGACGTAGAAATTGGTTCTGTGGTTCTTTCTACCGTTTCAGTTTCTGGTTGGGGTTCAGCTATCGGTACACTATCCAAAGGATTATCATCATGTTCTAATATAGGTTCCTTGGATGATGCACTTTTTTCCTCTGGGTTTGGTTCCGAAGTTGGATCCGCTGATGCAATTGTTGTTATTTCTTCTGGAGATTGTGGCATTTCAGTATTGTTAATTGGTTCTGGTTTTACAGTTGGTTCAATGCTAACTATAGGAATATAACTTTTTTCTGTTGTTGGTTCTGCTGATGGTTCAAATTCAACTGTCATGTGCTCAGGTTCTGTTGTGGTTTCAGTTGATGATAAAGGTAATACTGGTTTTGGTTTATCATCGTCTGTTGGAACAACTTTAGGTTCCGCAGATGATTCTGTCATGGATTCAAACATTGAAACTGATTGTGGTTCTGCTGCAGGTTCAACTGTCGGTTCTGGTTCAGATGTTGGTTCAGCAGAAGATTCATGATGGATTTCAGTCACGATTGAAGGTTCAGGCTCTGATTTTGGTTCTGCAGATGGTTCTACTATATGCTTAGGTTCAGATACTGGTTCTGTAGCAGGTTCATGTTCTGAATTTAGTTCCACTGTTGGTTCAGGTTCTGCTGCTGGTTCCGCAGTTGTTTCAGGTTCGGACGTTGGTTCCACAGAAAGTTCAAGCTCTAATTTTGGTTCTGCTGCAGACTCAGGCTCTGACTTCGGTTCTGCTACAGGTTCAGGCTCTGATTTTGGTTCTGCTACAGGTTCAGGCTCTGATGTTGATTCTAGTGCAGGTTCAGGCTTCGGTGCTGGTTCCGCAGCAGATTCAGATTCTGATTTTGGTTCAGCAGTAGGCTCAGGCTCGGACTTCGATTCCACTGCACTCTTATCGTTCGATATTAATTCTGTTACAGATTCAGGTTCTGATTTTGGTTCAGCAGTAGGCTCAGGTTCGGATTTCGGTTCAGCAGATGGTTCACCATAAATAGAATCAGTAACAAATTGAGGATGTTCATGAGTTAATATTGAATGATCCATATCTCCATCCATTGATTTTGGCTCGGCAGAAGGCTCGGGTTCTGCAGAAGGTTCAGCGGAGGGTTCCGCTCCAGGTTCAGCAGAAGGTTCCGCTCCAGGTTCAGCAGAAGGTTCCGCTCCGGGTTCAGCAGAAGGTTCAGCGGAGGGTTCCGCTGCAGGTTCAGCAGAAGGTTCTGCTGCAGGTTCAGAAGAAGGTTCAGGTTCCGATTTTGGTTCAGGAACAGCTTCCACGTGCTGGTGTCCATTTTCAGGAACAATATTAGGTTCAGTAACAAAACCAGAATGTTCGTGAAACCAATCTTCCGGTCTTCTAGGGCTGAACGTAGTTTCAGGTCCCCTGCTTCTCCCTTGTACAATATCATGTGCCGATCCGGTACTAGGTTCTGTAATATCCCTATCCATATTCACATCACTGAGATCATTCTCATCTCTACAAGATTTTCCATCTTTGTCCAAAATTTTCCCAGGTAAACAGGAGCACATAAAGGTACCTCCTGTGTAATCATACTTGCACGTATCCTGACATCCCATTTCACCATGCTGACAATCATCCACCAAATGTTTCACAACAAGTTGGCTAAGATGATACTTGCCAACCATATTGCCATTTTTCTGCAGCATCTTCTCAATATTATCTTGAGTCTGTTCGGGCGTAGGTAAGGGAGGATAGCTAATCCTAAATTTGACCTCACCGTCCTTACTGATATTATAAATTTTGACAATAGACAAATTATCAGCCAACTGTATCATATTCCTCAGACTTTCTTCAATTTCATCACTGACATCTCGATACACTCTGGACCTTGGATCATCAAAGTCATCGTTCCACTGAAGATCATCCAACTTGACCATGCCCTCCAAAGCTTTTGGCACATTCTGATAAATGGATTCATCCGTAGTCGGCCAGGACGGGAAGCTCGAGGTTTCCGGCGGTGGACTCGACGGTGGATTTTTCATGTATTCCTGACTCCCTGCTGTTTGAACATCACCAAATTGTCGTGAGCTGGTATGATCGCCATTTTCCAATGGCTGAGTAGCTTCCTGCGTCAGTATCACACCAGCTATAACAAAAGAAAATGAACATAGACAAATTTCTTTATTTACAAAAAAACATTTTCTAATACATATAATTCCAAATGATTCTACTCACTTGCAGCAAGTATAGCAATGATCACAGCGATCACCAAGACTAGGATACCACATCCCCAACAAGCTATTCGTCTCCAGTATGAACTACTGGATCTCTTGTCCTTAGTAACGTACAGCTTCTCGCCTCTGCAACACAAAATCCCTTGATATGAAATCTCAGTACTGACACAGCATGAAGACCCAAGCGACTTTGTACAGCTTTCTGGTTCACACAGCTATATCATATTCGTTCAGCCTGTAGCGACGGTGTTAGAAGCTATCCTCGGTTATCAGTCACCTCACACATCCAATACCTAAGTTCTCATTAAAGATCTAACGCATGTGAACAATGACGGTAGCATTGATTATGAATGAGATAATAATAAATATCCAAGAAATTGCGTGCTGCCGCCTCCCAAGGCTTTGTCAACTCCCTCCCAATAATGAAAAATCATACAAAATTATCCTCCCATTAATTCCTAATAAGATGTATGCATGGAAACTCATTGTTTTTCCCCGTTTAATTAAATTTACAAGTTATAGACAAAGCATTGTTAGTGCGTGTTCCTGGACCAGCCCGAGCATCCTGTCGCCTTTCCATCCTCCAATTCCGTGAAACATCCTTGTGAAGTACCTGAGGGCTGTCAGCCAGTGGGAATAGTCGACTAGTCCTGCAGCTGGGTCTCTCAGGCTGAGTCCCTCACGGCCAACACCCGGGCCCAAATCAAAACGGACACCAGCTACGGTCGTCTCAACTTCTGCGTCCGGGCTTCTGCTATTATCGAGGGGGTATAACATGTATTCCTTTCTAGGGCTATCTTTGTGATTCTTCTTTCTCTCTCTCTCTATCTTTAAGCCAAGTCTAGACTCCCCCAGGAGATATGCCTAACGTGGATACTTATTCGGTATGAATGCGGGATCATCTGCTTGGCACGGCATCTACTCATTCTCAGGATGGGTTCAGTGCAATAAGAAAAAGCATTCTGGATCGTCTCCAGCAATCGTGGCGCAACTGCTAATCTTTAAGGAATTATTCTGCCCCATGTTTTCGCCTTCCTGAATCCAGTGTCACAATGTGGTTGGGTTACACTACTGAGCGCTTTCCTATGGAGTCTATTGTGACATGGATGAATTTCGTAAACTCTAAGGTATCTTGCAATTCACTTGTTACTTGGCACCTCTCTACTTCTGTCTTCTTCTTCTTCTTCTTCTAACTGACTTCTTTTTCCAGTATAGGATATGATTGTATTTGTATTTTTAGTTTCTATTATCTTACGTTATACCTTTGTGATTGGAAATTTAATTGTGCCATGAGACTGTTGCATGACAGGGAGCTGGCAGACTTTGTGAACGCTGATTATAAATGAACACGAATCTAAGGAGGATGGATTTTTATCCCAATTAGGATGAAATCTCTTTGGCCTAGACCTTCTGACAATATCCTAAGCCCGCCGGGCTGGCGAACAGTACACGATAGTCTTTTGTTAAGGTATAGTTAAATATGATATAATGAGATTCTGTCTTTAAAGATATATAAAAGAAGTTCTCTTATTTTATTACCTGATATATTTTCTGTGCTCGTTCACAGGCACAAAATACTCTTCGTAAGGATCAGCTGGGACCTCACACGCTTCTTGACCTTTACTTTGAAGGTTACCACCAGTGTAAGGCCTCATCGATACCAGTTCCAAATTCACTGCTTCGATCTGTTCCTTCTTGCCATCCGGAAATCCAGGAATAGTCGCATCGGAAGCTGTCGAAGGTAACTGACGTCATTTCCTCAATCATCAAACTTCCCACAGTATGCAAAAATAACTCAAGTAGGAAAAGCGTAGAAGGCATCACTAGAAACGCAGTAGACGCGTCGCATACCATTAATTTTACTTAAAGTATTCAGTGTCGTAAGAGTAGGCTGTCGCGGTTTCCTAGATTTCTCTAACCTCGAATGACTTTTGTCGCTAAACCAGTAATTAACAATCGTTTATGTTTACCAGGTAAGAACCGTACTGCCTCACACGATGGAGCAATGTTTCATTAATCAAATAACAAGATAAGAAGCGATAGATATCTCACCAGGAGGCTGCGCACTGGTAGTGCTACTGTTCAGGAAACTAGCATCATTGTTATTTCCATTCCCGTGGATTCCATTGAGCTTAGCAGGCACTGGACTCTTGTCAGGAACATCCGCAGGAAGTTCTATCCTGGTCTCAGTCTTGTAATGGGGTTCCGGTGTTGTCCTGATAGGCTCAACGTAATGTTGGGACACGAAGGACTGCTGGTGCCCATTTTGTTCGGGTCCATTCTCCTGTTGTTCCAAGGACGCAGATACTTGGCTATCCTGAAGACTCTCCGTGTGACTGTTCTCCAGGTTCAACATGCTCGCATTGGTACCGGTAGCTACGTCGTCTTCGGCGAAGGCCGGATTATCAGTTCCACCGCCTTCCGACATCCTCTACCCTTGGCTCTGCCCGGGTTCACTAGACTACTGCACTCCTGGCAGCCACTGACATGCGTTCCTTTGATTCTGCAAGAGACAAAATAAATATTGATAACAAGTATATCATAATAACGAAGAGAATATGGTCCAGGAAGTCATTTGGTGGAACGATGATCACTTTTATATATTCACCCTGAATGAAAATTGAAACTGGCAATCTACAAGGACTGTTGACCTCGTTGTTAAGGATTTATTAATTATCTTATCCAAGAAGCTTGAAAGTGCTATGGCCTTCTCTAATGCGTAACGAGTAACTAAATGAAATTACAAATTGCATGGGACCAGACCGTGAGACTCTGTAAATCATGGTGGAAGTACGAGGAGTCTCCCTTTGGAAGATCATGACGGGTGAGTAATCCCGCGACATCCTGGAGACTAGGATACACCGGTTTGTCCCTAGATGATAGGATGACGTCAGTGGTGAATAAATAATGCATACAGTATTTATATACCATGAGCATATATATTTCCGAAGAGACCAGTTCCGAGATTTCTAAGAGGTACGAAATACAGGCGAGACGATCGAACCAGGGAACCCGGGGCACATCCTGCCCAGGGTTCGGACGATCTTTTGTCTTCTCTTCATTTTTTGCTTCTCTCCTTTAGGCTCCTCTTTCTCTCTTTTTTTATATTGTTCTTATTATTATACTCTTCTTTTTTCTCATTCTGTGTCTTCTTTTTACTCTCCTCCTCGGCTCTCTTTTTGCCACGGAGAGCCAATAAGCCCAGGGAACCAGGACAGTAAAAAGAGCATCGAGAGTTTTGCAGAGGTTGCAAGAGGGCCCCAGGAGCTGGGATCCGGGCCCCACACGACCAGGAACGTCCACTCGGCATGTTGGACCCCTGTTCATCTCTCCTGGGACCGGCGATACTTTGGACTCACACTCAGAAGACTTTCCTCCGTCTATACGTCCAGTGACTGTAGTATACACTATGCCAAAAGTGGTTGACCCTGAGAGTGCTGGCTACAAAGGACTGATTCACCAGGGTCCCAAAGGCCCAGAACCCTCGGCCTGAGTTTACTGCCCAATTTCGCAAGAGTCTACCCCTACCAATGACATAATCCCACGGGATCCGTTTAAGAGAACCTGTTCAAATTGGATAAAAAAATCATAAGGGTACACTTGGCCTTTTTTTTTCTCGACAAAATGGCGGCCAAGGTAGCCATGCAGGATTTCCGAAAATCATAAATCAGCCAGGTACTCCACTCGGTGTACTATCCAGTACAAGATATATATTGGGCCTCACGATATACATATATATACACACCTATCGGTCTGCTTCTCGCATCGCGAGAGATAATACAGGCAATTACAAAGTGGCTATTAGCTTTATTGCGCGCCTTGGCTCGATTTAAAATTACCACTTCGATCTCAAGCATTATTATACGTACCGAAGTCAACATGCTTCTACTAATCACATTGCTACTTCTTCGGTAATTGATATGGCAATCTAATTGCTACCATTTTCCTACACCTTTACGTTCATTTCAATTTCCAACTCTTAAAGAGACAAAGTACTTGTAAAGGCACTAGTTAACTACGTTTTAAATGCATAGAGGGTATCAAGAAAGGAAAAAAAAAAGAGAAAAGAGGGAAGCCACATTTTTCAAGGAACAGGAAGTCACTCGGTTGGATGGACGTGCGAAAATTTCTATTGTGTGATGGTAGACCGCAGTATTCGACTATCTGCCATTTCGATCGTACCCGTTCACAATGGTCTACGTACGTAAGCATCGCGCAGCCGGTTGAAAACAAGAGTAAAAATCGGAAAACCGGTAGGTAAGCGCGTTACCACTGGGACCTATGGATATCTTCCTAGGTACTTCGATCCACCTACGGGAGATTTCAGACAGGATCTTCATTCCATATCTCCGTAGGTATATATGTAAATTCATAAATAATCATGAGGAAGCCAAATACGATGATATTAATTAGTCTTTTTATTTTCCAGACAAATTTATTGCTGATCACTTTTAAGAAAAGAAATCGTTCCTAACTTATAGTTGGTCACGAGCTTTGGGACATTTGACGACTTTTGAAACAACTACTACTCTATAATTCTATAGTAGAATACAGTGTACAGTCTCCATGCTGTACACTCTTGCGGTAAGGACCATCACAGAAGTAGAGACTCGGTCTTGACTCGTAAACAAGTTTACAACAGTTTGAGCTTTCAGATGAAACCTCCTGCAATAAATGTAAGCAGTAAAGCTCTGTTCCTGTATATATAATGAAGTAGCTCTACGAAGATGATCTTCGTGGATAAAGCAGGAGTTAAAGTCAGGATGCTGGGACCTGTAAAATTACTCATGGACTTTTTACCCAGGTGATAGTATAAATCATTAGGGATAGAGAAGAGAGTGGAACAAAGAAATTATGACAAATTGGAGTGTGAGAATAATGTAGGTCCGTTCAAGAGAATCGAGGGTAGTGGAAAGAATGTGGATGAGAAAAAATAGTAACGAAGGAACAAAAAAGTTAGAAGAAAGGATGGCAATAGCAATTCTCTAGTGAGTAAATGCCGTTTGCCTGGCTAACGACACACAATGCTATTTTCTGCCAGGCTGTGAGTGACCTTTCCACGCGATGTGAAGGCAGACTTCCACGGAGCATCCTCCGTCGCTCAACCTATACTTTACTCTTGAGTTACCTAAGATACTTTACTTTCTACATTCCTCCCCGACGAGACAATACCCGCGCATGTACCTACTGTAGGTACTAGCCTACGTACATGCATGCATACTTGGTATAATACCCAGTGGTTGAACCTGTGGTATGGCGTAGGTGGAAGTCACGTTTGAAACTGACTGTAGAATCGGTATAGGTATCGAATGAGAATCCTTGTTCCTTGTAATAGAAATTCCTATTGGATTTGGTATTGGCAACTGTAGGAGGCATCCGTGACGGCATTACCATTTACATTTTTGCGTCATTCATGACTCCAGGGTATTTTAAAGACAGTTTACTTATGTTTGGTACCACTTGGCCTAGAGTTCATAATAATATTTTTGTCTTACGTGGGTCGGACGTCTCGGTGAAAAACATTTTCGATCATTATCGTTTTAGTACCGTTAACGTGACTTTAGAGTCCGTTTAGTGTTTCTTGGAAATAATTGGTCTACGTGATTTTAATGAAAATTCTCTGAGGTCGCATTGCCGGATATCTGAGCATGCATAGTTACGTATAGGGGAACTCTAGGGAAGCATGAGGAAGCGTTAGAGAATCGTTACGGTTTACTGTTGCGTGGTTAAAGCCTAACGTGTGGTAATGATGATAAAAAGTCAGAGAAAAAAATACAAAATAAGAGGATTATGATTGATCAGGTTTTTGCGCTGATCCAGGTCACGCCCAGTGCCTTAGATACTTATGTATGTGCCATGGGTTCTGTATTGGAGCAAGGAATCACGTTCGAGATGAATTATTAAATGACATATAGTATAAACGGTAGCTTGCATACGTAGACGCCGAGAGTCAACGTCAATTTATTCTATAAATAATACATCACGAAAAGAGTAGGGTGTGCCTTGAAACAGCTTAATCGTAAACAGATCTATAGATGTATCTGTAAACGTGTGGATTGATGATGTAAAAATGGGAATTCCATTGCAGTAAGGAAATGATTTAGAAAATTGCATGACCTTGCACTGCCATGGCTTTCCTATAGAAATACCAGAGACAGCCAATAACCTAGAGTTTTTCAATGGCTCAGTCAATCTGAACAGATATTAAAGATCGACTCAGAGTTCTTGATTAGTTAGAAATTAAATGTGGAATTAATAATGGTCTACTCGCGTCACGTTATCGGCCATTAGAAACAAGCCATTGGGCTCGTTATTAATATAGGCAATGCTTATTCTAGCACGGTATATTTTTCCGGATAAATACTATACTGGTTTTATTCGTTATTCTACACTGTCGTTCTTTCTTTCTCCTTTGACTTCTTATTGTGGCTATTTTCCTCTTCTTATTGTAAAGCGTACCATGGAATGTCATGCATTTTATAAAGATGACCGTTTCTTGTCGTGTTTTATGTAACCGTCTGTAACCCAGTTGGTGTCTGAGCAGGCCAGGCCGATGTACTACTCGCAATTCTGTCCTCCTTTGGTCAGGTCCTTAAGTACAGTGCCGAGAGGATCATCATGATTTTCCTTCGACTTGGAACTTGGGTCGTTTCGAGCCTTGAATGGCTATTGAGAGCCACTTGGAGTTTTCGTAATTGCCCAGTGATTATACACATTCCAATTAAGTAATAATACATGAGAAATTTCAAGGAGTCACGTGGAGAACGTCCAGTGCCTTTCTCTATGTCTATTAACTTAGCTCCCTGGGCCAAATAAAGCTTGCGCTACTACCAATGTAGCTCAGTAAACAATAAGTCAAACACATTTCAAAGTCAGTTCATTCAATCCGTTCACAGATTATACTGGTTCTTTTAGAAATTTGCCATTGGCAACCCTGAGAGTAGAGTGTAACTAATAAATCTGAATTATAAGATAGTGAATAACTTAATAATATACATCAGAGTAAGACCTCATTCGATCAACACTGACCACTTGGGAAGTCGATTTCTTTAAAGATCCACAAGGAGAAAGATGATTTGGGTCCACATCTGCTCTTGCGAAAGTAGACTGGCCCACTTGGAACCCCCGTAAGGCCCTGGTTACCGATCGTGTGTGATCAAAGGGGGAAAAAAAATGGCAGAGTTGTCTGTGAGGTAAGCTGAGAATTTTTCTTTGAAATCCTTCTATACGACTATGTCTTGTTTGCTGGAATTTTTTTCATTTTTTCTTTCAGCTCTTTGACTTTTCATGACCCATCTGCTCAAACGAGAGAGTTCGAACTTCTTGGTCCATACATTGGGTCGGTTTGATTAGAAAGTGGAACAGACTTGCAGTGGCATGAGCTCGTGCTTCAGGGCCCTGGGGGCCTTGCCAACCAACACTTACATAAGTCCCAACTCTCTGGTGTATCGGTAGCGAGAGTCCTGCATGCATATATATTCATACATCTCTCTCAGGTGCATGTGCAGCCTGTAATGAAACGCACAAGGAGGGCACGAGCCAACGACATTCCTTGGCTACTGCAAACTTCGTGGTTATAAGTATAAGCAGCATGGCTTTACAGTACTTTGCGTTACCTTACTTTGCATTGCTTTGCACCAGAGGTAGAACAGAAAAATCAATGTAAAGAAAAAGCTGGTCGTGAGGATTGAAAAGAAGCACAAGCGTAAACACACGTGCAACAACGGAGCGGTTCTTCGAGTCGAGTCATCTTCAGGAAATGATGTACCGGTTTAATGGTAAAATATTCCAATAAAGATATTGCTGTGGAAAACTCCTATGCGAATATCGATAAGTAATTCTTAATACTTTTTTACAGAGACTCATAACGATCAGCGTGGAAGCATTTAATACTTGGAGATGAGGGTAACTCGTCGAATTAATATGATCTCAAGAGATTAACCGGATCTGGTGTTTGTGGGATAACCAGGATGACGCAATGGAGTCGTAAGGAAGAGATAAAAGATAAAAAATTACGGAAATCAACACGTATCGATTATCAAGAAGATAACAAAATGATCAGTCTTAAGGTCTTATGATATTGAAGAGTTAATTGTGTATATATTTAAGTCCCACATTGGTACACATTCTCTTGGAGAACTCGTCGACCATGTACGTCAACCTCTGGTGGTACCTGGTGGAACATTCTTATGCGCGCGGCCAGTTTACGGGTGCGGAATTATTTAATAGCTATAACACTGTGGCGCGACTAAGCGACCAAGCAAGCTTAAGCGAAATGAAAGTCGCGACCAATAGAGAGAACGACCTTGCGTCGCGACGCGTCGTTCTAGTCTATCTAGGTAGAAACAAGAGTCAAAGAGCCAGAACCAGGAGCCAGAGGAAGTCATTTCGATTTCATGTGCTGAGACTCACTCCCAGGTCCCAAAGCAATACCTTGGAAACGGGGCACGTCGTTATTCGTGCCTGGAATAATATTGTTTCGCACGAGCAGAGACAGGGCTGCCAATTCGTAACGATGAATCACGGTGAAACGATGAAAATATAAATTTTATAATGCCAAGGGAAAGATAAAAAATCAGGGTACCCGTACTGAGTAGAAGTCACGAGCAGGAACTTGTGGGAAGCACAGAAGGAGCGGCCTTGAGGAAGTCATTTCCACCGTTCCGCTCGAAATGTCACGGATGCAGATCGTCAACTTTATATTCTCTGCTGATACTCTCTATTAGGAATTGTTACCCTGGTGCGAATTCAACTAAGATTTCTTAGCACGTTGAGCAACTGACGTATTTTGGAACACGTATATTTTTTTTGTAAATGAAGAATCAAGGTATGGCTGGATGCCTTATTGATGACTATTTATCATATTTTAAGAATCCTTTCAACGACCACCGGAAGTGACAGTTCGTAGGATTGAAAACCTTGCAGGTCAAAGGTCCTTCGATTTCACTTCCTGGATCAGGACAATCCGGGGTCTTTATGCCTGACAGGAAACTTCAGGACCTGGGTCCAAGAGTGTATATTTAAATCTGGTATCCTAGTCCAGATATTCTCTTGGTACGTGACTCTGCCTTATAGTAAACTCAAGTCTTTCAATAAGACAGACTGTGCAAAATGTCAACCACTTCCATTCTCTTGTTCCCTAACAGCTGGAAGTCATTGCTCACAAGTATGGACAATGGTTGGGACTTTTCTTCTGTTTAGTTGGGACCGTCATTTGCCGTACCTCTGTTACAAATGTTCTGTACCCAAGAAGAAGGTCCTTGGTACCGTTGAGTCTTAAGTATTGAAACGTCTCTGAGAAGTGACCATACGGAGAGCCATTTGTACAACTCTGACAAAAAGCATATGGTGGATTCTAATAGTGAAATGCTACATGAGGCGAGTACCATTCAATATCTATATACAGACACACGTGCATCGATACTAGACACACGATCCAGAATCCAGAGAAACGCAAGTGACCTTTTCGAGATCCAAGTTGAGTACGAAGAGTCATGAAGCCTCAAGGAAATTGCAAAAACTAAATGGGCCTCAGGGAGTAGATACGTCACAAAAAAAAGTCTAGAGTCAAAATGAGGCGTGGCCAGTACACACTATGTTACAAGGACCTCCATCAGATTGATTAAAATGAATAAAAAGGTGGGTTTCTCACAAGTAAGATTACTTCAATTAATTAAGTAGATCAATTATCATCAGCCCGTGGTCCACGTTAGTTACTACAGTGACAAGACACTTGGTCAATCTACTGTCACTCTACCTAATGTACTCTGCTTTACATTAAACAGTCGGCCTCCATAAGCAGGTGCTTATCTCAAAAGACTGTGTATAATGGACCAGTTCTTAGTTTCAGATACGAATAGTGTTTTGGGCCTGAGTCAATTCGTGCACAAGTTCCTGCTATTCCAGACACCAAATGGCGAACAGGGAACGGTCGCAAGGCTCGTAACTGGCCCCGCCGTACATACCGGTAATACCAATCGGACATTGCCAGTATAAGTGAAAGTGTCGCTGGCTCGTTTTGCTTACACGTCGTTGCTTAGAAATCCACCAGTACTGGTTAGATATATCTATGCTGATCCGGTCATATCATTGAGCGCGACCATGTAGGCGCGTGTCTACCACAAATACTTGAGTTTCCCTGTACCAGTTTGTGTGTAGAAGACTTGTAGACGTTTCTTAAGCTAGTTGCCTGGTTCCTTTTTTTATCAACATCCATACAGCAGTCTACCTGGAAATTGGTCATGCAGTGCTACCACCTTATATGTCTAATACAAGTGCGATAACGTCCGTGAAATCAATTTCGCTTCACTCCTATGCGGGCTTGACTGATAGCCAGCCATGAACAGTTGGATGCAATGTATTATAGACTTATTAAAAAAAGGAAGGTCTAGTTTAAAAGAAATTAAGAAAAGGAAACAAAAAGGCACTGGCGACTCTTTTCATGGGAACGATTGCACCAAGTGTGGATCCTTGGCACTAAGGATACCTGATACGATGCTGCGCCATTGGGATGGATATTTAATACTTATGCTAGTTAAGTAACAACTGTGGGAATTGATCAGGATTATCCTGATTTAATCGATAAATTAATTGAATAATTTATTGAATAAGTAACTCAAAGTACAGTCCGAGTACTCATCCTCAGACTGATCGTTACCGATATTATTACTGATGCTGAGCATGAGCCGAATTCGAATGGTGTCGATTAGGATAATTAGGTCGCACTAGAATGGAATCGAGGTCGATAGCTCTTCAAGGTCATGCCCTCGAATACGACATAATTCCTAAAAATAACGACAGTCATCATCACTGGGAGTGGATTTTGAAAGTTCCTGATACCAGGAGCACCGTTCCTTGTAAGATCGACTGTACTTGTACAGATTTAAACTATGTGTCCTTCTGGTAAGGACGACTGGATCTGCCGATCGTTGAGAACTCATTAGTCCTCGGGATATCAGAGAGCACAAGCCACTCTTATGAACGAGCCTTTAAGTCGAGCAAGGACGACCTCATCTGGAGAATTGCTTTATTATCTGCATATGGTACAGATCTCTGTCTACTTCTATAAACCAAAAACTTCAATTCATAATCTAATTAGTCAATGAATTTATTGAATATATCAATAGGCTGTACGTGTAGGATCGAACAGTTCTACTGTAAGAAATAATACCTGGTGGTCGTTGAACCACAACGCCGTAATAAGTCGTGGCTACATACGTAACAGACCTAACTGTCTCCGTGCGATTTCCGACGTGTGTGCAAGGCTTTATGAAAATTTCACACGCATCGCTGCGTGCTATTTCTATACTGAATAATACTTAATGAATTTTATCGCTGTATCATCTCGAATAATAGAGTTAGCAATTCTCTGGAAGTCCATACAGCGTTCTTCAGGTCCAGGTGCAATCTGTCAGATTTGACGGTAAATTATCCTACAGTACTATTTAAAAAATTCTTTCTAAACTCTTAACAAACTCATAGATCATTTTTTCATTTCAGGAAAATTCTCTACGCACTATCTGGTATAGTCATGTGCATCTAGAAACTCAAAGGAAAGCTGAAACCGACAGGATGGCAGCAAGTAATCGCGGGCAAGAAGAGTGGACGTCGAGTGAAGTTTAAGTCGCAGCAAGTTTTTCCGCCAGTTAGAAATTCGCCTCTATATTAGAGAACGACTCGAAGAAAGGCAAGGAATGAGTGTCAAGAGGAAAAGGATATGGAGAACGTATCGATAGTGCCTGCGCGTTGTGTACCGAAGCTGCGTTTCACTCGCAAATGGCAGATCGAACGACGCGAAGTCCTGTTATGTCGCGGTTGTATGTAAATTCAAAAGTAATAAGGTATTTAGCGGGGCCTACTTTTTTTCGGTACACCATCGTGCGGAAGATACACACGACGCACGCGTATAAAACGCCGGACGAATTTTAAACGGTGAAAGTCTGTCAAGATCTTCCCTGGATATTCGCTGTAACCAGATAATTCAAAGGGCCCGGATGATGTGGTCCCAAAGTCCTTTGAACCTCCCAAATACAGTTCTTCTAGACAAAAGAAAGAAAGAAAAAGAACAATAGACCCAGTCAAGTCATTGAATCGAGACTAACAGTCTTCGATCATCATGCACAGTCCACGAAGATACGGTTCAGCGAACGGAGAAGGTCTAGGCCTTAGATTTAGCGAATTCCGTATAGCTCTCATAAGTGCGACAGAGACACACCTATAGGGTCTTACGTGCGTAAGAGTGAGACGGACATACTCATTATGTTAAAATCCGTAACTCGAATCACTCATGGTTAAATCGAATCATGAACAATGGTAGCAGGACATTGTTACCAACTGTTGTCAATTTTTTCTGCTACGAACAGTCCAAAATTTTATAATAATAATCTCAACAGTCTCAAGGAGGATCATCCCTTAAGGGACCAGAGATAAATCACTTGGTACCCTCGCACTCAAGAGGCCCAGAGTAACAGACAGACAACGAAGGAAACAGTCCTGGTCCAGTACCTAAGTTATCTAGCCTCTCCGGACATATATATATAGAATATCCCATGGAAAACTGTTCGTGACCGAAGAATATGGTTGCTTATCGCCATGTAAATATCCCCATGGACTTTTTTTTCTATTCTGGATGACTGTACGCTTGTATCCGGTCTTGAAGCCAAGCGGTACCAAGTTACTGAGCAAAAAGGCGTTGGTATTGCATAGGCCGTGCGAACGTATACAGGGTGGGGAATTTATAGCGACCAGTTCGATTTTTTCGGAAGCGAAAGCATTCAATTTTGAGTCTATGAGTACCATGAGTCTAGGAGTATTTTAAAAGTAAGAAAAAATACTCGTTCTCTACCTTACCTAGGGTCTACCAACTACTATCCCTCCCCATCCTTCTCACAGAAGGAATTAGAGTCCCAGTGGGGCGCGAAATGCGACTTTAACGTCTCTAGCCAGTTAATGGCCCCAGTCAAATTACGTTTTAAAGCCGCGTGCACAATGTGCCCCACGTAAACACTTAGGAAGAAATTCATTAACGGAATCTACCGTTCGCCCTAAAGCTCCACAATTTCAGTCTCAAATAATTTTTGATATCTGTCTTCGTTTCCGAAAAAATCGACCTGGTCATTTATAAATGTCCCACCCTGTATATAGATACGTAGCCATGTATATAGTGCATAAACGCAAAATGTACTTCACAGTGTTTACCGTCGTTTATTTGCCTTTACGTACTCGGGGTGGCTGCTCCCATACGACTGAACCCATTCTGTTCCTATGCACGCGTGCTCCTATGCACAACAGTACGTGACATGCAGGTGCATACGAGTGACGTCATAGGCACCATTGTTTAGAATTATAACTACTGTGTAAATTGTAAACTGCCTTTTTTTTATTAGAGTGCATAGAATCGTATGGAACTCGAGTATCGGGGGATGAATGCTGGTTTGAATTTTTGTATCTTGTTTGAAACTGATTATCGAGTCTGCCATACTAAGTGGATACGCATGAGCGAACGTGGGCCTTGTGTGAATTTTTTGGGTAAATGAAAAGCGAGACGTGATAATAGTCGAGTATTAAAATATCACTGTAAATAGGGTATATGCGACGCGTGATAACTTTTGAGTTAGTACCGAGTGGACCCAGAGTTATTTTTTTTCTTCATTTCTTGGGTATGGATGCCTCAGAGAATCGAGATCGATCTGGGCCCTGGAAAGTTGTAGGTGTGACGATGAGAGCCAGTGTATTGGGACCTACAAAGTTTCTGGGATTTGTGTGGGCCCCACAGTACGTATAGCCGGTCCGACTGCATTTTGCGTTCCCGCACACGAGTTGGTGCGTGAGCGTGTTCGTTAAGGCCCAGAAAGAAGAACGTACGAGGGTCCTTCCTTTTTTTTTGTTCTCTGTGTAAATGCGTGTCTGCATCAGGCCCATATGCAAAACACATGGAAGATATTGGGTTACATGGGCTTTAGCAATTATTTAAGCTTCTTCGTGATTGCTTCAGGGGTTTTCTTGTTGGATGAGGCCCAAAGTCCTTACTCGTGAGGCCCCTCGTTCGGAGATAAGACAAGTGAATAGTTTTTAGAGTTTTTAATATACTTTTTTCTTTCTTTTTCTTCAAGGATTCCAGTGCCGTGAGAAGTGCGTCTGGGCCCATGTATGCGTACATCGTACATGCGTATATCTCTCTTTTGGGACTCATTCGAAAGGACTCGAGCTACTTAAGGATACTTAAGATTCTCCGAAGGATACACCCACGTCTAAATGCATACATTCATAGAATTCTTGGGGCATACGAGGGGAGGCATTTTTAGAGGACGTAAGGTGCGAGAGATATGTGTGCGACCCTCTCTCAATTTTTCTCTCTCTCTCTTCTCTCTCGATACGAGTCGGTAAGACCCTCTCTTTCCTTTCTCTTCCTTTACTCTTTACTCGGACACGCCTGGAATCACAATTTCAAATTCTCCAACCGGTCTCCAAGCGAGCCGATCGCGACGTGCGATCTCTCTCTTCTTTTTCTTTCTCTTTCTTTGAGCCACTCACGAGTCTCGTATCATTCACTAACTCCCACTTTATTTCTTTCAGACAAAAATCGACTGCCGATTCTAGTTTTGATTTCCAATGGAGTTACGACGAACGGACTCTATTTCAGCAGAAGTAAGAATTCCTTACGGATCGTGGGATAGCGCTTTGGCCGGCGTTCAAATCACCGTCTAGACGCTACTTTAAACTGTTTAATGACATCCCTCGCGAGCTCTTTTATAACTTTCAAGGAAGGTTTACGGGGAATCCCATAAGGGTTCCTGGGAATAGCATTCCCAACATTGAGAATACGTATACGGTGCCTTTTAAGGATGATCGTTGCCAAAGAGGGTTATTACTTAAAGTACCGTTAGAAAATCTAACCAGAAATTCTGCAGAATAGAATTTGAATGCTAAAGGGTAGGAAAGGTAGGGACCTTTCACGTTATTCACCGAAGAACGAATAAACGTGAGTAATAATATATATCTAGCAGTAATAGAAAATTTTAAGGAATAACAAATGTCATAGAAACTTACCCTTGTGTTCTCTAGATCCCCATGGCACTATAAAGCACTGTATCACAACGGGTGTAATTGAATATCCCGTTGAGTTCCTGAATCCAGAGTGTGTCAAGTAAAAGATTATTGGGCAAGTCCCAAAAGGAATCAGAGAAGACAAAGTAATTGGTAAAGTTGAATAAAAATGAAAATTTCACAAGAGGATATCCTGGTAGTCCAAAGGGAACGTTTTCCTCAACGATTCACAGTCACCCTTTGCTCTCTATTATTTTTGTGATACAAAATTCTCTTTGATAAGGAAACAATGTAATGATGAAGCCAGCCGGCTTAACGCAACAGTGTAACCGTAGTGTGTGTGTAACGATGTCCGAATGTTGCGAGCGCGATTCGCGGCCTTCCTTCCCCACCGAATGGAAGCGGACTTTGGGCCCGTTCACGATGCCCGGTCGTCTCGGGCAAAAGACCACGAAGGCCTCGACGCAAGCGCAGCCGCAAACGGACCCAGAGAAAGGTGGAAGGGAGGCCCATTTTACTGTATGCCAACTTTATACCTACAACCAACCGATATCCCTTCACAGAACTCTCTTCAGGGACCTATTCCATTGTTGATGGTGTGGTGGCTCACCTGTTGAGCCTCCTAGATGACTCCGGGTACTAAACAGTTCAGGTGGCAGCACCTTGCCTGAATCATCATCTACCTGTTCTCTGGGATCCACCCTCTGTATAGCAGCTACAGGTGTTTTCAAATGTGCTTGGATGGATTGGTGGGAGGTAGACAGTCTGGTAAAGATTCTTTCACATTTAAATTATAATACTTTTATTTTACTTACTTGGGTACCTTTTTTTTCTTACAGGTGTATCAGGACTGCTTTGACTACCTAGAAATTATTTTTCATGACTTGGATAACTGCAGAGTTTATTTAATTGATTACTTGTATTCGGATGCTACATCAGGTAGTATTCTTGGGACTGCCAAACTACGTGAGTGCCAATGACGTAACTGTATGTATAGGATGAAACTACTTCCGGAATGCGCGATGCGCCTCAGTGAACGGTAACGCCAGAGAATAGGGTGTAGATAGTAACTTGCGTATGCAGACACCATACAGGTATACCTGTAGACGTTATAAAAATTGTAATGACTTGAAAAGGAAAGTAAAAAATTGTTGTAATTATGAGGAATAATATTGAACAAGACGACGAGCGTTCTCTTGGATTTTATACTAATCGTTATGTTCATTGACTGAATTAACAGATCTGATATTTTATACTTTAGATATTTTATATATTTTAATCATCGGTCAGTCTCATCAATGATTATTTGTATAGTGGAAATTACGTTTGTTGGTACTATTCGCATCATTGCATCTGACTGCTACTAAATTATTTCAACTACTAGCCACATACCCAGTGACACCTATTGTATATGCGCAGGTGCGCGTGAATGCGTCATTCTAGTTGTTGATTCTGAATTCGACGAATAATTCAATTCGATTGCTTTCCGAAACCCTGAAACGATTGCAGTCGACTTTCAATTGAAAGTGAAAATCTAGTATTCAATAGTCGAAAGTAAATTCTCAGAATTCCAAGAGAACGTTTGCGCTTTCCTTTGGATTCCATTCAGTAGATTTTGAAATAAAGAAAGTAACTAAATAAGAGACAGTGATAACAGATAATAATGTTTTATTAAAACCTCACTGACGAGGTCATGGATACTCGAGAACCACGTGTAATTAAGAATAATCGTTAATCCTAGTAATATCATATATACAATTAAAGTAAAAGAGTCCCTGCTGAAGAATTCGCACGAGGCCCAGAAACTTTTGAAATCAAATATTTTTGGTTTCTTATCGGTTTTCCACTTTCTGACATTTTTCAATATTTTCTTTTCTCATTCCATTATTCTTTTTGAAAGTCTGTGGAACACTCTGACGTCTCCCCAGTAACCTCTGATTACATCATTAATTACTATACGTAATAAAAATCACGTAGTTCTTTCCAAATATTGTTTAGACTCTATGGATCCGTAACTATGTGTGTAGCGACCACTGTACGAGGCCCTTGACCATGCTCCGGCCCTGTTCGAATAGCTGTTACAGGCAATAAGAGAATTCATTCCGTTGGGCCTGTCAATTGGGACTCCCTGTGCCCGGACACCCAACGGAAGACTGGCACTGTTGTTCCTAATGCTACAACTCAATGAGGCCCTTATATCTTCGTGACTGCCAACTTCTGTATATGGCTTTGGGCCAGTATTACCACAGCTCAAGAATAATGTGGCTACGATACCCTGAAAACAAATTTTAATCCATTAACAATATTTTTCTAGAAATGCCGTCGATTTATGAAGATTTCAAACTACCAAATCAATTGTACTAACCACGATGAGATGCAAGAGTACTATGAACATGGATGCGCTTCTAAACCCTATACTATCCAAGAGAATACCTGCTACGCTGGGCCCAATAAAGGCCCCCAGTGCAAAAGTACTAGTCCACAGACCACTGATGAGTCCGTATGTTTCTAAATTATTTGGAAATCCGTAGGATCTGTGAAGTATAATGTGTGTTAATAGTATGACGCCTAAACAATGGCAACCCGTTATACAGCAGTGTTATAAGTCCCATTGACAGGCTTACATGGATATTCTTAAGGCATCTGTAAAACTTGCTACTAGTTGGGCTGACATGCCTAAGCCATGTATTAATAGGCCCAATATTGTCAGCCAAATGATGGTTGGTCCTGGGATGAAAGGTGCTGGACCCACCAAGCAGAATCCTACCATTACCAAGACGCATCCGATGACTGTTGCTACCTAACATTTATATGGCAAGTATTATTTAGTGTATTGTGGTTGTTGAAATTAATCAAGATCATGATTTACCTTCGGTTTTGAATATTTATCGCAGAGCCAACCCCAGGCTGGTGCTGTGAGGGCGTACGTGCCACCGTTTATAATGAACATAAGGCCCAAAACTACTGGACTCAGGTCGAATTGACGTAGATGAGGCTCCAGTGTCGCCTGGAGGAAACCGATACTCATGCTTGTTGCAATTATGGAGGCTGCTGCTACCATTACGCCAGGAATCCTTAAGACTTTCATGAAACCTGGGAGGGGTCGGATGAAACTTTGTAAGATTTCTTGAAAATACCTAAGCACTCATTTGGTATTAAGTGTATTGAGTTTTTATATAGTTTTTATACCACCAGAATCTTGTGTGTCTTGCTCGTCGTTGTTATGAGTTGGTAGGACAAAAGCTGTCATGACAGCTGCCAAGAATAAGGCTGATCCCAACACAGCAAAAGGTGTTGTGTAACCACCAACCTGGATTTATATAAATGTTAATCCAATGATTTTTACGCGTTCATGAAACCATGAGTCACCAGAAACTGCGCGTCGTTTATTAGATTAGAGATTACCTGATAAAGGGCCCCACCAACTGTAGGTCCGACGATAAGTCCAAGACCGAAGAATGTCTCCAGACTTGCAAAAGTCGTTGCGACGTTATCTGGAAACTCTTTGGCGATGATGGCGAAACTCGCTGTGAGAAACGCAGCATTACCAAGAGCCTCGACGATCCTGATGACGAAGCTGAGGATGATGAAAGGGTAATGACCTTGGACCTTATCCAGAAGACCAAAGAAGATGGCGCAAGTGCCGGTTGTTAGAATTCCGCCGTTGAAGAGAAGCTTTGGCCCTAAGCGGTTGAGCTGTTAAATTAAAATCTTAAGTTTCCTCTAAAAAAATAAAAGAAGCAATGGCAATCGGGAAATTGTGAAGTCATTGAAAAGTCAAAAATCCTAGTGACAATGCTGAACGACAGAATCCCCAAAGAATTAATTTATTGTATAACAATCATATGTAAGGCTCGTTTGAACGATCATCAGACCCAAAATTGAACTCACGTGCTGCCCATAAATGGGACTTATGATGAAGACTACGAATTCGAATATACCAAAGACCAATCCATATTCGGTAGCGGAGGCGCCTTTTTTCTCAGCCTGGGAAATAAAAAAATTTATTCCATTAAAATATATGCTTATTAGAAAGTTGAACGACGCGAATTCCCATTTTAATCCGAATTGTGATTAACTGGTCTTGCAGATAAATTCTGATAAACTTTGGATCCTCGATTTGGCATGAGACGTATTAAAACCAAATCATCGCCCCAGTATCTATGGACGAATTTGAATTTCATTAATAAATATTCAGACTCCACTCAGCATTAATTACTCCTGTCTGATGGAATTTTTCAATTAATTAATTAGAAACTGAAATACGTTATAATCGGAGCGAATCGGAGTAACAAGTAGAGGCGTCATATTGACCCTACGACCTTAATAACATTAACTAGCTATGACACGAGTTTACTATAACTGATAAGGACCATTAACGTACGTCTTACGTAGTGTCTCGAGTCTTAAATTACTCAATTTACATCATAGGTAGTTCATCTCAAATATCTTGAACCTAGTCCAGGATGAGTGACTCCGAATGAAAAATTCTAAAAGATCTCCAGCAAGAGATCCTATAAGAATACTAAAGATAATTAAATCCAAGGTCAATGACCATTATTTCCTAGTCTAGACAATTCCGATATATAAACGAGTGATAATGTTGATAAGCATAAATTCCCAATTAATCTTACCTCGTGAGGATAAAACGGAGCCTGTAAAGAGACACAGATTGCATTGGCAAAGTCAGCAATACTGATCACTATTAACGTCAGCCACTGCCTCTTTGTGAACTGTCTAACCATTTTCTGAATTTTTCTTAGGCCGACTTCTCAAGATGTTCCTTCCTGATGGTTTTATGTCCAGGTCGAATTAAGCCGCGTCGAGAGTTCACGAGATGCCTGACATGGGACGCTACAGAGATCTCGCGAACGACTGATTCGAAGATTGTCGCGTCTTAGCTTTTGGTAAATACCGAATGATATAGTGTGGCTCTATTCAATGTCTCTATATTGCTGTTTCCTTTAAGGTTGAACGCGTTTTCGGGTCAGAGGTCGTTAGATATGTCCCGCCACGGTTCTGATTCATTATCACATTATATACACAGTCCAGACTCTGGGATTCTGCTGACACGCGCCATAATGCTGAAACAACCTGTAGATGCTGCTTCTGGGAAGTATCATTTTTTTCATGGTATAGCATGCTCTTTCGATAACGTATATTTTATTTACTATAGGCTGAACAAATACTATTATATTTACATACACTAGGATACGTTACTGTTATATAGAGATATATTATCCTAAACTATACAATTAGTATTGCCAAGGTGAGACCTATTTATAAATTGAATTGTTGTTACAAAGAATTTCTTAATTTTCTTGTTTTATTCGTTATTTACAGACAAGTTACTTAAGGTACAAAATACAAATGGAAAAGCTGGGAATTATGGTCCATTCAAACCGTGTAATTTGGAATAGACAGGCACGATGATGTGGAAGACCATATTTTTTATTTTGGAAAACAGCAATATTCCAAAACTCACAGGGATCACGATCAGGCACTTCTCGTATGCGTTTATCTCTTCTCAGAAGAAAATTTTATTGAAATTTTGGTAAAAAAAATTTGTTTCACACTCAGTCATCATGCAACCAAACCTTCATGGGCACTTTGGTAAATGCAGTGTTCAAGAAACCCTGAAAATGCTTGGCAATGCTTGCACTGGCGGCTGGTCTCATCTCTTCAATAATTTCTTTGGCGTTTTGGTTCAAAAATTGATTCATTGCCTGACCAATAACGTTGTTCCCATTGAGTTGGTCAACTACACGAAATCTAGCACGTCCCAGACTGAAGTCAATCAGCAAACGTTCGATTCTCATGTAACGGACACCGTCTCGTATTTCTTGAATACCCTGAACCCTGGCAATGGCTGCCACGTCGCCTGTAAAACAAAAAGAACAGACATTCATTTGAAAACTGAATATCCAGATGATGTGTGCCGATCGTTACTCACCAAAATGGGCCCAGAAGTTACCCTGGCTCTGGATAGGAAACAGAAGCACGTTTCCAGCTACTTCGTATTGACCCTGCAATTCAATATTTGGAATGGTAAGATGAAGATCCAATCTCAACGTAGGTATATCCACTCTGACTTTTCCAACTGAATAATTTCCAGGCCCCACGGCTGTGATGTTAGAAAAGAGTGCACTGACTCTTACTGCACCCTGTCCATTTTCCATACCCAGTTGAGGAATATTCAAGGGTTCGATTGGCGGCAATTCCAATTCGGGAATACCTAGAGCAATTTTATAAGATGGATGATCATTGATCAGCTAATGTTTCAAGAGTTGGTACAAGTACCTTTCACCAAATAAGGTCGCAGATGATTGAACGTCTTTTGTATACAGCTATCGATCTTTTCATCCGATCTGCGGCATGGTAGAATATATTCAGCTGTAAAGTAAAGAAGAAAAGCAAGATAAATCGGCATAATAATTACAAGCATAAAGTCAAAAATACAGAAAACATAAATATTTAGGGTGTTGTACTAGCACGTATTATCAGACAGGCCAAGAAGTTTTGTCGGTGGAAAAATTTTCACTAGAAAATCATTGTGGAAATAACCCAGAGACCTGTTTTCAGGACGCGACAGAATGAACCATCGACATAAATAATTGCAAATGGTAACACGTATTGTCTGTAACAACGGGTCTCGAATTTCAATGTGATCACGACAATGGACTTAGTCATGAAGATAAGGATGAGAATCTCGATAGATATATTTACTAGAAGATAATACAAATCTACTGTCCAATGCATGAGCGGCAATTATTCGTTATGTAATAACAGAAAATTCCAAAAAGGAAAAGCGTCCAGATAAAGCTTCCAGATAAAGACGATGCAATGTGCATTGACACAAGAAGGTATTTCTGTAACAGCCAGTCACGCGATGTACACTATTTTCTAAACTGTCTATCTTCCTGTTTCCTGTATTATTGCGCAATGACTCTCACTTCCGGTCCAGAAGAGTAGGACCCTTTTAGAAAACTTCCTTTTCGACTGATTATATACAATGGATATTTAGTTTCTGGTTCGACCGTGTGGCGCTGATGTATTTATATGAAATACGTCATCATAGCACTAAAACCAATGACGAGCTACGCTCTCGTTACTACAGGCAACTTCTAACGAGATACTTGCACTTTCACTCCCGCTGCTTGAGAAAAGCATTGTATGGGGACTCGAGTCCCAACTTTCTCCAGCCAATCCTGCCTCCGTCGTTATGCAATCTCTGACATAACCTTCGCCACGCCATCGGAGTATGTTACGACATGTTTGCTATTATATGTATCCAAGAACCTGCCCTCTTCTGCCTTCGCATTGGGATTTACCCGTATCTCCTTAACTATAATGGCAATAAACGCAATGTTGGGCCTTGCGAATTAATGAACGTCATAAGAAAAGTATAATTCAGTCACAACTTGAAATACAAAACTATTAAAAATGTACATTATGAATTTCATAGCATCATCTGTATGGTATTTTGACCTTTTCTTTCTGAATCTTAACTTTGTGTCTGCTTGTACAATTTTTTGGTTGTAACTAGGCAAAAAGTGGAAAAACGGATTCTGTTGAATATTTTTAATCTGGTTGTAGGTCTACTTTAATACTTTAATTTTACAAGTTTCTTACGCGTCACAAAGTCAGGCTCATTTGCTCCTAGATTTTCTGCAAGGGTTGTTAGAGTTGTTGTCTTCGAAGGTGATCTATCCTCAGCTAAGAGATCCTGTCCGAAGGCTCCTAGCAAGAGGATGCCGAAGGATAGAATTTTGAGAAGGAACATCCTCAATGGTATTTCACAATCCAATATTTTAAAAAGTATCAAAACAATTCCCCCTTTGATGGTTTCACAATTTCATTTCGTTGCACAAGAGTATAAATTTATTAAACTATTTCTCATTCAGTAAAATAATATATATTTATTTTTTTTAGGATTAACTGCCACCTGGATCCTCCTTGGTTTATCTGCAATTTCTTAATGACGGGAACAAAGTTTATCACAGTGGCCCGAATGTAGGATACTCCTAAGGCATCATCACACCTAATGAACTAAAGAGACAAACACGCGCTGCTTTGTGATAAACTAAAGACGGGCCCCGTTCATATTCTGTCTTATATGCGAAAACCCCTACTACTCTCAAGACGTCTAGACCCGCTCCTTTAAGAAACAACGCCGCCGTCTCTTTCTTCGTCGAGAAGTCCCACGGATTGAGGCCCTAAAGATTCAAGTGAGGGAAAAGATATATTTTTCCAACTCACACCCCCAGGTAAATCCCCTTCTCTATTACATTAATACAAATCCGTATTACAACTACGTATTTGAGCCTCATTAAATTTCTACCCTTCCCTCAGAATTACGTATTCGCGTCATCATCTAGCACAATGAATAAAAATTCTTATGGATTATGTGAATCCTGAAAAATCAAGAGTCTTAGAATGTCACGCAGTCAGGCATCCTTATACATTCATTCAAATGTAAATCCATTGTACGCGAAGAGAGCGTTCTGTGAATGATTTGGAACAACCATAACGAAGGCCATATTAAGTTAAAGAAGAGAAATTAAATATAAGGGAACAGCTGGAAAAAAAAGAATACAAGAAAATGGAAACGTTAGCATACAGCCGATACAACGACCTCGTGACTATGTCAAAGTTATCCTCCACCAAGGTATATGACTTTTTTAATTTCCCAACTCTCCAGCCTGACCTCACTTGTCGCCATTTTGAAAAAACAAAGCCACACGAAAAGTACCAGAAACAAACCAGACTACCAGTAAATATCAGTACGTGGCTGAAATTAATACAAATTTTAGAACGCCAATGTCATTTATACAAGCAGCCTGCAAAATGTATCTAAACAAATATTCTTCCAATTCAATATTGGATAACATCCAACTATTCAATAATAACCTGGAGAACGATATTCCACCATCGTTTAACTATTCTTAATCAAAATTTTTAAATCTTCACCAACTGCTGCTGCTGATACCAGCTTTTAATTCAGGCGCAAAACAAGCATCCATTCAAAAATCCAATCGAACGACACGATGACTTTCTCAGTTGGGTCCAACTAGGCATTTAGATTACGTAATCGGTGAGGCGCATTCGCAAAGATATTCAACGGTCCTCATTTAACCAACCAGTCTCCCGTGGCCCAATTTATCTCTAATCTTTTACACTGTTTGGAGAAATCTGTGTGGTTCGTCGTACACTGTTACTCAACGACTGTATAAAAGGTGTCCTTTTAGTCACAGTTGAGGAACCACATAAACGTAAAGGTCTTTACGTCTTTCTATACGGCGTATTATAAAATCTTGGTCTCTTAAGCCATCATGAGTCATATCAATACGTATAATTTTTTTTCTTATACTCAATGGATATATATATGTATGTACACACACGTACATCACAAAGCTACTCTGCTCGTATAATAATTATTTATACTTCTAGTCTTATGGCATGAATACATATTCGAAACACGATTCGGTCCTACAAATTATGATTATCATTATTATCAACAGTAGACTAGTCATTTCCTGAATTCTTCCTGGTAGTACACAATGCTTCCAAGTGTTACGAAAGTCTTGTTAAAAATTGCGACGTAGAAGTAGCGACTTACTATTGTCAAATAATAACCTATGACTCTGTTATAAAATGTCTGCTTTAAAAGCTATGGAGTTATTACGCATGTACTTGTATGGAGTCTGCCGTCATTTACTTGTCAACGACAGTCCGGACGGTTAACGACTTTTGAAACTTTCAAAATTCCCGCGCAACGACTGCATATACTCCGTATGAAAGAGCTATGCAAATCATTTGCTTCCAGACTTGCGATTTCGTAAAGACAAACGAAGCCTCCGTGTACGTGTTGTGTCCGACGTGTTTTCTATACGAGAATCTGGACTATTAGGTACAAGGACACTGTTGCCATTTATGAGCGTCTAGCGTAAGAAAATCTCGAATTTGCGTAGATTTGCAATATATGCTAATGCACGAATGAGCTGTTAAATTGTGAAAAGTGAGAATATATTGTGTGATGTGTAATTAACGTTGGGACGCCTGAAAGGATGCAACCCGTCATTCAGCAAAGTCAAGAGATACCAGTACCATTGGGGGTTTATGAAATATATTGCGTATTCACAGATTAAATTTTGTATCTCTTTGAGACATCGAATTTTATTCTAATTGACTGATCGTCTTACATGTTACTTTTACTTATTCTGGTAATAATGTTTCTAGTGGATACTTGGAGTATATCTTGTTCGAGAAGTTCTTGAAGAGTTCAGCAACTGTATCCTCCAGGGCTGGTTTTATCTCAGCTGCCACAGTCTTCCAGTTGTCGTTCAAGAAGAGGTTCATGGCGTCGGCGAGCGTCTCGTCGCCGTTGAATAAATTCTCCAATTGGACGCTGGCATGACCTACGTCAAAGTCCACGTAGAAATCGGTCACCCTGGAGTGAGTCTTCCCAGTCTTGCGATCCTGGTAATGCTCGTTCTGGGTCGTCACGACGGCGTCTATGTCGGTGTAATTACCATAAGCGACGCCCTTACCGGTTATTGGTAACATTAATATCTTTCCTGCCATTGTGTAATTTGACGTCATCTCCAGACGTGGGACGTATAACTTTAATCTTACACGATCCTTGTCCAGGTCGATCCTAAGGGATGATCATCATGGTAATTACTTTTGAATTATTCATCTTTTATCGATGCTTATGGATGATTTACTTACTTGACGCTTTTCAGCACGAAATCTGTAGCGCCACGTACTCTGATGTTGGTGTAAGTTGAACTAATGGAAACTGGACCTGCTGCTTGTTTGATCTCGACCTGAGGTACGTGCAAGGGTTCGCATGGTGGAATGTGAAGAGATGGAATTCCAACCTTAAGATGTGGCTTCAAAGATTCCACGCTGTGCTTTATGCACTCGTTCAAGTTTGGATCATTGCGATGACATATTTTAAGAAAGCTTGCTACGCATGAACAATAATTTTATGTTTCAATTTCAGATTCGATTAGTTATATAGGATGTGTAAGACACTTACGGATATCCGATGTTGATCTCGATCTGCTGACCAGGAACAGGACTAGGACTGGTACAAGCTTCATGACTGTCATTGTACTGAGGAGTTGCTCAAAAAAATTTATTCACTTATCATTCCTCAGGCTGAAAATGCGCTGACGGAGAATGCAATGCGCTGACTTAGCTATTTATTGACTGCCAGCTGGGCCTAATTGACGCTACTGCCTTTTGCATGAATATGGTTATTGGGTCTCATTGGCTGTCTACTACGCAATCTGTTAAAACATTGCTGGATTCTTGTGAACCGCCATTTTTTTTTACTTCGTAATAAGATTGTGATACAATCATTTTTATAAACGATTGTTCCATCATTTACAATGTGACACAAATTGAATAATGATCCAGATAGTATCAATTTACTGTATCAATTGAAATTAGTTATTCGCATGGAGTTCCTGTATGATTAAGATACTGGATTTTTTAAATTCATTATTTATGGAATTATCGGCAAGGTCGGTCGAAGACCTTGCCCCCCATTAAGGATATAAAAATACCTGACTAATGTCAGATGAACCAGTTAGTCAGGCTGCTGTGGTCCATGGCCCAGATTTGCGCCCTTCCACCATCTCCTATAAAAACCTCCCGGACGCATCGTCCTCTTGCATTCAGTTCAGTTGCATCGCTGTGCAGAAAATATTTTTCGTCATAGGACTTAAAAAAAAATCATTTTTGAAATGATCAGTCAAGATCTTGTTGTTCACTTTGTTCGCATTTTGGTTTGAAAAGTGCTTTATTGTTTCTTCTATGTGCTCAGTGGTTTTCTGTTTTTTAGTGGTATTCATGGTGACGGCATTCTCACTTATGTTAGTCTATAAGCCGTTTCACATTTGGCAAGTCGACAGCGTTGAGTGAGGATTGACAACAAATTTTTTTGAAGATCTTAAGGATATCCTGGAACCATGAAGATCTTGCTGATCTTAGCTTTGACCTCTTTGGCAAGGTGTTCCTTACTGGAGATGTCTCAAGTACTCTGGACCAAACTGCTGGCTGGTGGAATCACGAAGATTGGTACCCTGGACCCTTTGAGGGTTCCTGTGATTAAAGTGGACCAATCAGAGGGTGATACAAGATACAGAATTGTTCTGAGAAATTTGGAGGTCAAGGGATTCAATGAATCTGTTCTTGAATCTGTTCATATAGCTCGGGGACGTCTCAAATCGAATCTAAGTGATTTTGAAGCTGGATATGTAAGCTACAACGAATTGAAAGATCTGGATTCGATTAGATACAGATTCCATACACTTGTTAAAGAACCTAAGAACGCTACTGGTCCAGGAAGATATATTGACAGAGGTACTCAGCTTGTAGCAAGTAATAAGACATTGAGCAAAATTCAAGACCAAGGAAAAGAAGAATCCAAGAATATTGAGAAGGAAGATAAAAATTTGGATGTTGTCCAAAATTCACAAAGTCATCACAGTACTGCTAGAGATCCTAATGCTGTTAAGATACAAAAAATTCTTAGTAATTTGAAATCTCAGCAGAATAGTACAGCTTCTGATCAATCTGTATCTTCTGGTAATTTACAAAATTCACCTGCCAATGTTCACGTAGTTTACGCTCAAAGTGTGAAGGTTAATTCCAAAAATACCGAAGCAAAGGATTTATTGAAGGAAAATTCTGATGAAAATTCTCAAGGTGTTTTGATAGAGTGTTCAGGAAATTGTAACAGGAAGCAAAATCCTTCCAGAGGACACGAACGATACCAATCAGAAATTTTTAAGGATACCGCTGGTAAAAGTCATTTTGGTGAACGCGTGGATGACGTTGAAGTGTCAGCTTCGGAAAATTTGGAATCAAAAGAGAAATTAGTGAGAAACGATGAAAGTTCAGTGACTAATAATGCATTCTTAAGAGGAGGGCGACGTTATCAGGCTGTGATAAATAAAAACCAATTTAATGACTCAACTGATAATCCATCATCAAAAATTCCACTGGAAAAACGTCCAGGATACGTGGACATAATTTATGCCGACAGGAACGACCAGAAGGTGAAGCATTTTGGAAATTTAAAAATAGACTCTGACCAGAACATCGAGGTATACAGCTTGGACGATATCATTAAGGTATACAAAAACTAAATGAATATTGATTTGTTCTAATTACAATAATTAATCAGTTAAAAATTGTTGTGAAGGTCTTGCGCGAGAACAGAAGATACATCATTCACAATTTCACCGAAGGGGAATCTTTGCTCAAGAAAAACGACTTGCAAAGGATCGCACAGGAATCTGACAGAATAAAAGACCTTATCAGATACGCAAAGAATTACCAGGAAAAAGACGGCTATTACGAAGAGGGTATGGGATTAATTTATCACTATGGCGGCGTAAATATAAATAGGAAGAAAAGCGAGGAGTCGGAGAACGAAAAATCAAATGAAGCCAGAAGAAAAAAAAGGGATCAGACCCAGAACGAATCCGACGAGGTAAACAGAAGGATTAAGATTGTCCAGAAAGTATTATCCTAAATTATTAAATAAATTTCAATGTCCCAGGATGACGTGATGCACGTGATACTAAAGATCCACGTACCACTGCTTCATGTAAAAGCCGGTTACG
The DNA here is from genome assembly GCA_030142655.1 of Trachelus tabidus. Taxonomy (NCBI): domain Eukaryota; kingdom Metazoa; phylum Arthropoda; class Insecta; order Hymenoptera; family Cephidae; genus Trachelus; species Trachelus tabidus. Next base: position 190,553 of record JARQTI010000004.1, read on the forward strand.
TTCTCACCGGTCAGGTCGGCGAGGAACTTCTGCGGGGTAATGGTCTACTTGATGGAAACTTCAGTAAGTCTTACTGATAAAAAAATAATTAATTTCATAGAAAAAAGCTATTGTGATTTTTATTAAAAAATACTTCACTTCCACAGCCGATCTAACCGGCCACTTCACCCTTGAATTGAAGAGGATCGAAGATACTAATGAAATGATAGTAAGAGCAGCTCGTGCAAGACTGACTTCAAGAAGCAGACAGATTCATCTGGATGGCATGGATGATAAAGGACCAGTCAAGTCAATCTTAGTTCACGGTAAGTGAATACGTCGCGTGATTGCGCATTCACAGGAAACCATACCAGGTGGTCGTTCAGGAAAAACGACAAATTCCATCGATGAAAGTTTATACGAGAGTTTCTGTCAAGCAGTTGGTTTTAATAAATATAAGTTTTATCCGTACTTTATACGGGCTAGTCTACACAGCGCCATCTTGGTTGAATCGATGCAGAGAGAACGTTACGTAAAGTCATCAGATGATTACGTGCTGCAGAGTAACGAAGTACTTAAACATTCCTAATGACTCCATGTTCAAAACAGTTCAAAGCATCTTTAACCTACGCTTGATCATTGATCGTGATCCAGATCAGTCAGTTTCTGTGATCTTGTCTGGAATCACTCAATTGTTTTTATAATGATCTTAATTAAATGGAACTTACCTCTTCACCTGGAACCTGTTATAATCAACGGAAAACTACAAACTCACCGGTAAACTCTGTCACTACAGTAACTTTCTTTTGCAGGTTTAATGGCTGCCGAAGCAGTGGCCGCCATGTTGGCTGACGACTTGGCTAGTAAAGCTTTGAGTGAAAAAATGGCTGATTCAATGATTTACAAGATGTATAAAACACTGCCTATTGAGTGACAATAAGTCTGGTTTTTATATACTTTAATAATTAAGGTCTTTATTTATATATTTATAAATAGCACCTATTACACTGTACACAGGTAATCTACACAATTGTATTATATAATTATTGTTTAATTATACTAACTCCTTTGTTTAGTATACAGCTCCAATTTATCTGTCAAATTTGACAGCTGTCATACTTTCCTACAGCTTCGTACCTCGTTTCAGTCCCAACTGCCAAAGTTCTCTGACTCAGACGTTTGGCTCTGACATACCTTATACTTATTTTATGAGGAAACTTTTCTAATTAAAAATAATTCCTATCGACGTATCAATGCAACGGCTCGATTAGCATCGTGACAAAGGCCGGCTAGATAATCCACGTTATTATCAACATCCCATCCATAACGATAATTCCCGGAAGGAGGAGATTCTAACGTCCATCCGGAGTGAATTAACGAGAAGACGTCTGGCATGAAGGATTTGTCAATAATTGAGTAGGGGTACCAGCGAGTTACGGCCCTGACTGAGTTAAAAGGGGGCATTCTACCGTGATAAATTCACCTAGTGCTTCTTAGAGTGGGGTACAACCGGAGAAAGTGCATTTAGTTTATAAATACCGGTATACTGGGGCCATCGTACGCATTTTCAATATCGCCACTGCCAACATTACAATTGGTTCACTAAAAGTGAAACAAAAATACACATAGTCCAGTGTGTACAAAGAAAAAGGAACGTGGATAAAACGGCAAACATGAGTTTCCTGATCGGCTTCCTGATATTTGCTTCCTGGACGAGGATCGCCTTATCGGAGTTGCGTGAGTATAAACGGTTTCTAAAAAACCGAATAATAAATAATTAACGGTATTCTTATTCAATGTCCATTCCTCGTAGCGTTTTATAATTACAATATGTCGTTGTAATAATTAATATTAATACCATCAGTGTTTTTATATTTTCTAACTACTTTATTTACCTCAACAATTACTATGTCAGTTTAATGATTCCAGCTGTTACTGGGGCATTTTATTTTATTCTATTGCATAGGCATGTAGCTGGTAGTAACGCAGGCACGTATGATTCAAGTGAATTTAACGAAGGAATGGCCGTTGACCGAACCAGCCAATTCACTTTCTCAGTTGGCGCACTTTCGATTTTAAGGCTGGCATTGCTGCCAAACAAAAACGATATAGACGGCCGAGAGATTCTTATACCCTGTTACACTTTTACTCATGTATATAGAGAGAAGCAGCTTTGGCTTTGTGAGAAACTAGCTAAACTTTTCCACGTTTGCCATTTCTTGTAATTACCGTTACAACGACAGTGTGAAACGGCCGTGGGTCTTACTGTCGAAAGTGTTTACATAGTGGTCTCTTAGGAAATGAAATAAGTTTAGTATACTAGGAATAAATTTTTAACTAATTATTCATCCTAAAAAATAAGTTATTAACATTCAGAAAGTACAGAGTACATCTTTTTATTTATACATGATGCAAAGAATTGGTGAAAATATATTTTAAATAATGTTAATAGCCAAGAGACGAAGGCTAATGTGGCAATACTTTTTTTATTTTATTAGCACCTGGTGTCACAGCCTGTCCACCTTCTAAGGATCTTGTTCAGTACAACAAATGCATAATGAATCAACTGGAAGCCATTACTCCTTTTTTGGCCAAGGGTATACCGACCCTTAAACTTCCTGCTTTGGATCCTCTGCTACTTCCTTCTTTGACGGTGGACAGAAATCTTGAAGCTTTGAAGATCAAGGCTAACATGACTCAGATTCGTGTTTATGGTGCTACCAACTTCCTGGTGGATGAGCTCAAAGCCAATCCTGAAGATCTCACAGTGACCATTAGAGTCCAGCTACCTTATATACATGTAAAGGGCGATTATGATGTTCAGGGACGACTTTTGCTCCTGCCACTCAATGGAGTTGGCAGTTTCAAAGGAAATTTCAGTGAGAAAAGATACATACTATATATACATGCTTTGATAATTTAAAATAAGAATTTATTTTGACCGGTTCGATTCCATTGTTCCAGCTAACACACAAGCTCAAGTGAATGCCAAAGGCAAGGAGGTGGCAGATAAAAATGGTATACAGAGAATACAAATTGATCAGCTCACTACAAAAATTCGTGTTGGCGATGGTAACATTAAATTGAGAGCACAACCAAGTCATGCTTTGGCAGGTAAACAGAAAGAAAACAAATATAAAATGACTGATTAGTTAAAAATTGTATATGTAACAATCGTTCTTGCTTTCATAAAGCCGACGCTGCTGCCACCTTCTTCAATTCAAATCCAAGGATCGTCCTGGACATAGCAAGTCCCATAATAGAAGACACAGCAGCTACCATAAGCAGAGCTTTGGCAGCTCGTGCACTTGGTGTCTTGAAGAAAGAAGAGCTGATTCCCTAGTCATTAGTTTTCAAGAAAAAGAAAATCTTGTAAATTAATTAGTAAAATAGTATAAACGGTAGAAACAAAACGAGACTGCGCCTGAACGACGTTAAATGGGCAAATAAAGATTCGCTTTTTTTTAATTGTAACAAACTCAAGCTATAATTAATATTAGAAACATTTAATTTATCATGATTGACGGATTTATTGTGTTTTTATTACACTGGGAATAATTCGTCATACGTAAATGATCTTGTGATCTTGTTAGCGACGTCAGTGAAGAGATCAGCCAATGAGGATTCAAGGACTGGTCTCAGTTCCTCAACGAACAAAGCACTGTTTGCATTCAGTACCTGATTGCTGGCAGCACCTGAAGCAAGTTAATAATTATCAAGAGCTGCTGATTACATTAATTAAAGAGAAAAAAACGTTGACAATTTTTAATACGAGGACGATAGCCATTTAAATCTTATATCAGCCAATGAGAACAATGACCCAAGAACCTAGACCCAAATGGCTATTACGTGCTCGTCAATTCGTGATGGGAATCTTTAACGAATCCATCTTCCTTGAGCTCTTTCCCATTTCGAAAATATAGCTGTACAGATACGTAACCATTTTAATTCTGCAAACGTACCAACTGCTTCTCCATATACACAACTGTAACATTCTCCATAAAATCCACCAAGAGTTTCCATCACTTACCAAGAATTGGATCACCGCCAAATAAATTATTCAGATAGACACTGGCTGTACCAATTTTAATAGCCAACTTCATACGTTCAAAATCCAAGTACTCTCCATTATCCCTATAAACCTTCCTTGCTCTCAGGATAACATCCGAGTCGTAACCAGCTGGAAGAATTTTATATATACATTGTTAACTGAAATATCCAACTGATTCGGAATACCAACTTCAAGACTTACTGAAGTTCCCTGTTAGATCGCCGTTTCCGGAAAGTCTAAGAAGAAGGACCCTGGCGTCTATTTGATACTTTCCACGGAAGCTAAGTCTGCCAAAGCTCACTTTGAATGTGAACAACACGTCGTCAACGTTGACCTTCAGATCGCGTACCTTAAAACTCGAAGGTCCAGCTACCTAGAGGATGATTCATACCCAGAAGTAATTAATACAAAAAAATCAAATCAAGTATAATCAATACGTTTGTATCTTATAAAATCAAATTTTATATTCTAGGTTTACCTTAATATCTGTGAGATTAACGTCCAGTCTAGCTCCTGAGGGGCCTCTGAGTAATCTAACCTGGTCAAGGTACAAAGGTTCAATTGGCGGCGCGCCAAGTTCAGGGATTCCTTCAGAAAGTTTTCCTCTTAACGATTCAATGGAATTAGCAACGCACTTATCTATATCTGGATCTGTCCTCTTGCACGGCTTGATATAAGGCGCTGCAAATGGATCAAGGTTTTTAATTCAATAAAAAAGGATCCATGAATTATGTTAAGGACGAATAGATCATGTTAAGCATCATTTACATTTCCGCAGTAAGATAAATTATTCATTCTGTATACGTTGCTATATGTTTGCGTCCAGGAAATTATTCTGTTTTTCACAAAGGCTACTTTCCTTAAGTTGCTTAAGTTGTTTTCTGCAAAATTCCTTCTTTTTTCTCTCTCAGTTTATTTTATTTCTATTTTATTCCTCCGATAAATGCATTTTATTACCGATGACTTTACCTCGTGTGAAATAAGGACAATGGATGTACTCACGTAACGCGCCAAGAATAGTTCTCGCGAGCGTCGCCGCGAGGCTGGAAAAAAAAGAAGAAAAGGAGACGTGAAAGGATATTAAAGAAAAAAGGATAGATAAGAGGGATAAGAAATCCATGATACGCTGACTTTTCAATTATACTGAATAACTGCCGAGTGTCCCTAATAAAATCTGCAACTTTTCCACTGCGCAGCGTCGCCATGTCAACTTTGGATATTGCCTGGCGTCTTATTGCTCTTTATTTGATCTCAACGACCGTTCTCCTTTTAATAAATCATTAATATTCTCCAGTGCGATCAAGGAGATGCGAGAGTCATACTTTGCTTACGTGAAAGAACATCCAGAAAAAAAACTAATTCACACGAAATCAATAAAGCCAATGATATTTCCACTAAATATTTTGCTCATGCAAAATCCTAAATGTCATGTACGTTTAACATTTGATTCCGGTTTTTTTTTAATTACATTATCTTCGCACAATTAAAATTTTCTTTAAACATTATAAACTATTATCGATACTTTTTTTCTTCTCTCCCAATAGCAATATCTGCGCAACTCCGTACAAGCCAACAAACACGCTTGTTATTATTCATCGTTGGGAGAACATGCGAAATTCAAGAGAATTATATAATTTCGTGCGTCATGGAAACCATGCCATAAGTTGAAAAAAAGCAGTTTAAAATGAAAAACATAACAACTTAGTCTAAGGATACTTGTATTATATCAGTGGATGTAAACAACAAGAACCATGTTAATATTTCAAATAACCCTACGAACTTGTTATGTATAAAACGAATCCCACGATATCAATATATCTTATCAGCATAAGTTCTAATTAATATTAGGAAAAATATTGACCAAAAATAACAATCGTACCACGCACGCACCAGTAGAGCTGACATGGCTGTCTATCCCGAGACGAAGTTGAACTCAGAATGTATTGAAGTTGTTGAAGTCGATAGAGGGGCCTGAACTCTGCAGCGTTAAATAAAAGAAATCAATGAAAGTCGAATAAAAGGAGACCCCCCCAAGAGAGAAAGAGAAAGAGAACCAAAAGATAAAAACTCCATGGGATAATGATTGCACCAAGCTAAAGTACACGGGTGAATTATTCCACTAGGGTATTACATTCGGTCGTTGTAGATTGCCTCGTGCTACTTGGTCCGGATTGGTTCAGGTCCAGGTTGCACTCCAGCTAAGACCTGGAGAACGTACGTGGTCCAGTCTAGCATATATATATACATACATTTTCACTAAACTTTTCCAGATATCCCACTGTTGGATTAATTCAAGTTCCTCTCCCTCTCTCCCACGTTCCTCTCTTCAGGCTCTGTTATTGGCAAATAGTTTATTCGCCATTGGATTCCAGATTCACTCTCACTCTTTAATCATCTTGCAATTCAAATGGGATGCCGTGACTCCTCTCGGATTTCTTTACATAGAATTTCCTTTGTCACACCAGTAAGAAAATTGTTAATAAGAAAGTTAACTCAAAACTAAGAAGTACAGTGACTAAATAAAATCTGCCGTTGAGTAGTTTGTACTAATTATAAAGAATCAATCAATTCAGCAACACGTATGGCTGTTTTATTCCACTTGTAAAGTTTACACGTCGACCTTCGGGGGTTTTGCTTTTTTATTTTCCTTCCTTCTGTAACTGCCCACGTGACATATGTACATCACTTATCTTCTTATATACGTAACGGCACGAGATCATTAGCTTGTTATTAATTGTATTACTATATTCCAAGATGCAGAATGCCCAAGCAGACTGCAGCACGTGCATCTATGTCTGTATTCTAATGTATTAAATATATAAATGTGTGTGTGTGCGTTTCACGATGGTAACGTGATCCCTGTCGTAAGCCCAGCCGCATTTTCCGCGTGAAATCTGGATCAACAACGTATCCAGATATAAGTATATGTCAGGAACCAGGTGAACGGCTACCGATCAAGTATAGGTTGACTAGGCCCAAAGGGTGATTGGTAAAAGGCGCTAGATGTGGGTATATTCTAGAAAAACATTGATTCGTAATAAAAGATAATAAAGAATATATTAATTGTTGAATATTACGATCAGGTCGTTGATGGAGGTCTCAAAAATAAAGGAAGTTGTTTACCAAAGAATCATATATTCCTTGATCATAATCAGCTGATATATAGAAAATGACAGTGTAGTGTCAGCATATGATGGAGGGGGCTGGAATATCCATTCGATAGGCAGAGATCCAACCGTGGCCTTGAACTTAGGTGAATCAGAATAATCCTAAGGCCATCCATCTAGTCAGGAATGTATATATAAACCTGGGAGCGACAAGATGAACAGAGTATTTCGTTACATTTTAGTGCGGAGAGCTCGTCGTTCTTCAGTGTGAATTTTAATTGTTTGAAATATTTTCAAAGATGTTCCTAGCTGCCGTTGCTACTTGTATCGTGGTATTGGGGAACTTTGCTATTGCTGAAGTCCGTAAGTGGCTTTAGTCGATGATTGTTGTGTACAGTAACTTTGTACGAAGAGTAATTGTTGGCTGTTACCGGTGAAATTTTAATTTTAATATTACCTTGCAGCTTCTTATATTCATATATGCGGGAGGAAGGATCCTCAACTTAACGATTGTATCATAAAGAGCGTCGAAGCTCTTAGAGGAAATCTTCGGAATGGTATTCCTGAACTTGAAGTACCTCCGGTTGAACCTATGCAGTTTAAAAAGATCGCCTTGTCGGATACACCAAACTTTAGAGCCATTGCTCAGGATGTGAAGCTTTATGGATTGTCTGACTTTACTGTTACTTCGTTGAAGACTGATTTGGAGAACAAGAGAATTGACTTTAATGTTGTATTCAAGGATATAAAGCTGAATGCTGATTATGATGTGTCTGCTAAGATTGTTGTGCCTATTGCTGGTACCGGACCTATTGAGATAGTAGCTGGTATGTGGAAAAGATATTAGAAATCAATTATCATTGTTATTTTCTAGGACGATCTTTGTTTGTGATAACTTTAGTATAGTTTTGTTATTAATGTTATATATATATATGTTATTAACGTTTAATCATTGTTTTTGTAGAAGGCGTCGCCGCTAAGGTGACTCTGAAGTTCCAGCTGGTCAATCACAAAGGAAAGACGTATATGTATTTCCCATCGATAACGATCAAACTCACCATAAAGGATTACACTTCACACTTTGTACCACGTGAAGGTGAAAATAGTCCCCTGGCCAATGGTATCAACTCAGCTTTATCGAACGGCAGACAGGAAATCATAGAGACCATCACACCCAACCTGGAGAAAGTCATTTCCGAGCAGATCTTGGAGTATGCCAATAAGATCTGCAAACACTTCACTTTTGAAGAATTGTTCCCTGATCGCGAATAAATTGCGTTGGGTTTTTTTGGATTGATCTAACAAGACAAATTATTCAGACTGGGCTGATAAAGATATGTAGAGGCAGTCTTGGCTTCGTCAACTCTTGTTGCTGGTTCTACCAAACTTCAAAAGATATCTAGTTCACAGTCGTGAAACACTTTTGCAGACGTTGGCCAATGTTTTATCATCTGTTGAGAAAGAAAATGTATTAAATGACGTCAAGGACATAGGTATTGTAAATAATACAACGACTTACCTCTTACAATGGAGAACTTCATTGAAGTTGTGTACGCTTCATTTAATTATTCTTATTCCTGTTATTGTGTGACCTTTATATTTTGCATTAATAGTTGTTTTATAAGTGAGGATATATAGCGAGTTATTAAAAAATCTTGAAACTTGGCATAACGTCTAATCTACTTTATTTTTATTTTAAACATTTCAATCGCGACCACATAATAATATTGCAGGACTCTAGAAACTTAATTTTAAATAATTATTCTTATATAAATACTCATTATAACTCTACACTGTGTTGCTCGGCATTGGCGGCGTTTTATGTTCAAGGAATACTATTTGATTGTTATTGACTACCGGTCTGACTGTCAAAGTAATATTTTAATTTAACAAATCCAGTTGCTGAACAAGTACGAGCTAATTTTTGGTATTTTTACGTCAGGACTTATGATAAGTGTCCTTGCTATTATTTTTTGTTTCATCATTCTCAGAGGTAGCGTCTAAGTAAATCTAGATATTTAATAAAGAGAACCACAAGAGAAAAGAGGAACGAGAATCTAATCATCAGGGAACAGTTGCTGATATGTGAATGGTCCTACAATGTTGTTTGCTATTTCAAGAAAAGCTTCGGACAAAGCTTTCTCAATGAGGGGTTGAAGTTCACGAATGAAGGCATCAAAATTGCTGTTAATCGCAGAATTGACAATATCACCAAGAGTGCGTTCACCACCGAATAGATTCTCCAGAAGTAGATTCCCCTTTCCAATTGAGATCTTCATGCGGAAATCAGAGAAATGAAGATGCTCCTCTCCGTCATCTCCTTTAAGTATTTCACCCTGAAGTTTCACTGCTCCGGTACATCCAGTAAAGTTGCCTTTCATCGGTCCAGATCCACGGATTGGTAGGAGAAGAACCCTTCCATCGATTTGATACTGTCCATCGATGAATAAATGTGGTAGATCAACATCAACCTCGAAGCGCAATAGGTTCAGGTCAATCCTAAGGAAAAATATTCACCATCATTTAACAAGACTAATTACATACTGGAAATTTTTTCAAGCATTCAATACATCATATACCTGCAGGCACTCCAGTACTTTCCTGCTTGAAATCTAAGTATTGCATTACTATGGGTAACAGTAATATAATGTAAAAAGTGTCCCTGATTTCTCATCCAAGATTGCTTAATCAATCCAATACAATCTTACTACCAAAACCATTACTCCAGTGCCGTCCTCGTATTTTCATATTTCATATTATGTATCCATCCGCTGTATATTACAGTGCATAACGTTCAAACTCTCTACACTGTGTACAACTGTTTTCTTTTTGTAGCATACAGAGTTTTGTTTGTGTCATGGCCGCACGCACCTTCTTAACCACCGTTGGAATACGAACGAGCTATTACGATGAGTTGCTATAGTTATTTATTCATTGCCAATTGGTGCTCGACACTTCATATATGGTAAGCATAATATTTCTCATTAACAATTAAACAATCTAATGTCTTCTCCACTTTATTTTTAGAACCCCTCGACATTCTTCTAGCAGGAGAATTTTATAAATAAATCCCATTATCTACTGTACCTATCAATATTTAATTTAACGGTAATGGCCATTAAAATTTGAATTTTTTTTAGAAAGTAACTAACTTCACTTCGTTTCAGAGAATCACACAGTAGCCGCCATTGTGATTCTAGAGTTTGGCGCGTGCTAAAAACGTAACAATTAAATTATCCAAAAATGGAAGTCCAAGCAATGACATAGGGATTGTTTTGCGACACTAAAAGTGTCTATGTAGCGAAAGAAAGATTGGCCAAATTCCATTCGTTATTATCGATCGTCCAATTGAATAAAATCAATGGATAGTTATCCTGGATACGTGAGCGTAATCGGTATTCGTATTACTTTACGAAATTTCTGTACAACCGATCTCATTCGATTTCATAATGTCCTTTGAGTTGCAGCTTAAAAGCAGCTGTTACGCGCTAATGAAAACGAAGAGCAAGATTTGTTATGCGCAATCTTGTTATTCAGACATTATGTAACACCCTGTTACACCTTAAGCACCTCTACAAGCTGCGCGTCATTATACTTGTTCATACTAGCAATTAAGTTTCATTATTACTCGTTTTACTTGGTGCAAAGTGCACGAGAGTACAGATCTTGAAAACTTATACATTTTTCAGAGAATCTTTCAGCAACAGATCTTTTTCAACGGATAAACATGAATTGGCTAATATCGCTGTGGATTTTGGTGCATTCTACGTCACCGATACTAGAATCAACTGGTTTAGGATGTTACGGATAAGATTGCTGGCTCTGGATACATGGTAATTGTTGACAGACGATTTTTAAAATTACTGTTAAAGAAACTCACTTCAATCGCCTGACGTTGAAGTTGCTTGCGCCATAAGCATGGACGTCGTTTGCTGTTATCCTTATACCGGTTCCTTCGGTTGCCACCAATTCCTTCAGCAAGAGCGGTTCCAAGGCGGGGATGTTGTACTCGGGGACGCCCTTCATTAAATATGGTCGCAGATATTCGACGCTTTGCGTAATGCACGCTTCCACTTGGGAATCCTTCCTCTTGCAGACGTGGAGAAATTCCGCTGTGTAAATAAAAAGGATTATTTGTATCTCCTATGCGAATTTTGGAATTGAATGTTGTTGGGTAAAGTTTATTTAAATTATTTTTAGAGAACAACGTCAAACTTATTGGCGAAAATTTGCTATTTCACGCGTTCCCAAAAGCGAGTGAAATGCATTCCAAAGAAAATAGGGCTGCTGACGATAAAGAAAGTTTAACTGGTGGAACGATTTCACTGGAAGAGAGACACTATGTGTTACGGGTAAATACAAGATAATGTTTAAATTCTTTAATTGAATGATATATCTTAACAAAATGATTTTTCTACTCACGTAGATCAATAGCCGAGACGGCACCGGCGATACTCAGAATTGCCACAATTGGGAGAATCATTTTCACAGACGTAAATATGTCGACCGGTACTTTCTTCGATTGGCCAAATTTCTATTTGGAAGTCTTCTAGCAACGGATCGCAAGTCGGGAATAAATAGTTCAGGATGGTCTGCTTGGAAATGGGTAAAATGAAGTCGGTATGAGGACCTTATAGACATCCCCACCCTTCTTGGACTGGTGAAACCATTGTTGTTGGTATCATTGTGTCAGTGCGATTCAAGCAAACGGATACCAAGAAGGTGAAGACTTAAGTTCACTCGGTGACTTTGGCCTTCGACGATGGTGGCCATCAAGCACGTAATCGAGAGGGATTTAGAATTTGCGTCAAATTCTCCGAATATACCCATACAGCACATAAATGCATTTCATTCGAATTTAAGAAAACAAAAGAGAGAGGAAAAAGTATCGTGCGAACGACGATTCGAAGCGGAATAACAAGAAGTAAATAAGCACTGGTAAAATTTTGGTGCAACCAGCATACACAGGATTATATTACAGAATTATGCTTGAACGCATGTTCAGAATTTCTTAAAGACTCTTCCTGTTTTCTTGTAAATTCATTCGGCTGTTATTATGTATATCTGGCAATCTGGTGTTCCTGGACGTAGACACGAAGACCTCAAAATCTAGGTCTAGGAACACGAAGACCCCAAAATCTACGGCGAGGAACAGGAAGACTCCAAAGTCTACATCCAGGATCACGGAAATCTACAACAGGAATACATCCGCTTCTCACTTGGAACAAAAAATAGCATTATAATATGTTTTAGCCACCTTGTACGTGAGTTCGGCGTGAAGCTGCTGCAAGAAGCTAAGGCGTTCCGCCAGTATCAGAAATTTGTCAAAAAATGATAAAATTTCGAAGGCAAATATCTCCCTTATTATGTATGCAATCCGTCCAAATTTTTTTTCATATCTAATATTTTTCCTTGCTCTACAACTTTTGCATTTAACTTTTTTCAATGTCATTTGAAATGGCAAAGATAATTTTTTTATTCGCGACCGGAAGTTAAGCGAACAGTAATAATATGCCCATTCCATGGGCAATAAAAAATATTCAATGATTACGACATCAGATTTTCGAATTTGTGCACCGTTTCACCGCAAATCTCAAACGTGCACGGGCTGATACACTCTTTATGATAAACGTCACTCTAACTATACATATTAAAAGCTATAATAATTAAGAAATAATCAAGAACTTTGAAATACAGGTTTACAGAAATTCTATAAAATTATCTTGTACCTTCCACTTGGATGACAGATACAAACAATCGTGCCATACCGAATGAATTAATGTTTACAATGATTCATGAGCATTCATCGAGTACAGTCGTAACAATCAATCAAATGATCGGTCAGAATCAAGAGTAAGGAATGATCATGACAGGTCAAAGAAGTCATTCAAGCTATCAGAGGTAATCCTCACATAATTATTGCATAACACGGCAGGACTACCTGAATAACAGAATGAGTCTTATTATGTCGGGAATGATGAGAGGGTCCCGGCTGGGAAATTATTTCAAAAGCAGAAATTGCCAAGCAGATTTCCCTCACCATTCATATGACATCTGCAAGTTGCTTCGAACTTGAAGATCATGAGCGAGCTCAAAAGCCAGAAAATAAAAATTATAAACGACTACAGAGAGATGCCTTTGGAGAACGTTGATAATTTTTGTCATTTTTCTACCACTCATCCATCAATTCTCTTGATCTTATAATTTCATCCGTATCATCTTGCAGGTATACATTTTCAATAATTACTTCTTTCTTTGACTCTACTTTATTTTACTTTTAGAAATTCCGGAAGCTGAACGTTCCCTTGAGATTGGTCAGTCTATTTTTTATATTATTCTCAACAACAATTACCCTGTTCTTTCATGACGTGCTGGGCACATTTATATAATGAAATAATTCATCGGTGTGGTCAAGAGAGCCTTAAATCGACCTTTGACCTAGCCAGTGGATTCGTGGATATTTCATTGAGCTCTACGACAAGTGACACGAGGAAGCGCGTCATTACGAAGAATCATAATAATTTGTTAATTTTATTTGGCTAATTCTTACGTCAAGCAGATCTCTAAACTAGAATAATAAGTACTAGAATATGCATGTAAGACTATTTTGTCCATTTCTTTTTTTTATATATTCTTTTGTTATATATACTCTGTGTCTGGTCACAGACATAATTTTTCTGCTGGAACTGTACGTAGTTTTGTAATATCTTGGTTCCGTCATATTTTCAGGAAGCAAGGCTGCAGCAGGTATAGGCGTGAATTAAACATTACTGTCACGCATTCAAGAAACACACGGCATTCCAAATGATGGGGCTTTACGAAACAAATGTGGCTGCGTCATTCTGTCCTAAGTTTATTCAATAAATACACACGTACAAAAAGGAAAGAATGAATCGAAAAAAAATGAAGTATAAAAATAAGGTACAAAGGGCACGATGTCTCAGTAAGACTACAGTGGGACTGACTTAAAGTACTAATCTAAAATGAGATTCCTGTAAGGCTTAAGCATCATAATTATCAGTGTGCTGGTCATATGAGATAACGTCATTATCATTATTACACATTGATCTGTGAGTGAACGATGGTCACTTGTGTTTGTTCGATCAGCATGATTTTAGACTATTATATGAGTAGGGCAGTACTGAAAGTTACTGAAAATTTTATCTATTCCAGGAGACGATGTTCATGAAGCATTTTCAAGTATGGGCTTATATCTACTACGATCCTGTCAGGAAGTGGAAAAGCAGTCTGAAGTTGCAGTACACACATAGATAAGAAATAACTTCCAGAAGAACCAGAAGAACCGTTAGATCGAAAGACAAATGATAATTAGAAATTCTTCCGCTTTCTTGAGCTGTGAGGTATTTTTTTCTCATTTAAAAAAAAGTTTCTCCTTCACTTCCGGTAGATTTCCAAGATCTGTCTTTCCTCCTTTCATTCTTCTTAGAGAATGCGAAGAGAAATACTGTCACGAATTTCTTCTCGCATTAGCAGCATGATTTCTTTCCTCTAATCAGAAATCCAAGCGTCATACGGAACCTGAGAAAATAGTTTCTCAACGAAAGCTGTCATGACCTGGACCAACTTTCTGCGCAGGTCCGGTTTCATTTCCTTCAATAATTCCTGACTGTTGCTGTTGATGAACAGATTCAGGGCAGCTTCTGCAATAAAGAACGATACGTAGGAACAAGGTACTTGTATGATATTATACAGCTTTTGTATACCATAGACATTTCTTAATGTATAGACTCACGTAGAATCGTATTGCCATCGTGAACATTCTCGACGCCCATCCTGATGTTTTGTACGCTGAAGTCCATTTTGAGTTGCTGAAGTCTCAGGTACTGACGTCCATGAGCAGAGAATGGTTTGGCCCTGATGAATACCTTAGCCTTCACACCCTCTGCAAAAGGAATTGCCAAACGAAAAGAATTAACCGATGAATAATCAGAACAAAAGAAAGTCATAATGGAAAGTAGAGACAAAAAGGTGCTCAGTGCACAAAGGATATACACGGTAACTCATGTGCATAAGCTAATTAATACTCTTAACGCGTACATGTCATTATACGGTATGTAATTTATATATATACACTTTGTTTCAGAAGAAAAAGATCAGAACAAATAACGATTGATCATCGAATGACTCAAATTTGTCACAAAGAGTCTTCAAGAATTTCTAAAGGAGAAGGTGAAGAGTCAATCCCTGAAGTCAGGCTTTCCTTTGTACAAGAGTGTACGACTGGTTGCCCATCGTCAGGCTGCAACAAATTCGCGCAATGGCGGGAAGAAAGAATTTCTTTGAAAATAAAATTAGCGGTGAAAGTCGGGAGGCCAAATTAACGCAAGCGTTAATACAAGTCGCAAAACTCTCTAAACGCAAAAAACTTTCAGGTACATCAAAATACCTCTGTACAATGATTTGGTACGCGATTTAATAATGATTATTGAAACCAACCGTATTCTCCCCAGTAATCCCCAGCGCCACTGGCCTGGACCAGAATGAGAGTCCCACTCGATCTGTACTTAGCGGCTGCCCTGATTCTCGGAATGCTCAGGGCCAGCTGCAGCTGAACTTCATCGTCGGACAGACGCGCCCTGAGACCTGTTACTCTCAGGGCAGAGACACCCTTAGCAGCTACGTCCTTGAATTGGGCTCTGTAACCGTCGGGACCTCCTCCAAGAGCAATGTGCACTTCGTCAAGTATTATTGGCTCCACTTCGGAATACCCTAACTGTGGCAGACCTAAAATGGCGAACGATACTATTAGTGACAACAATTTATGAAAACGTTAGTGTGTCGCCTGCTATTCGTATTTGAACTTTCACTGTTCATATCTCGTGCTCTCTGTTCTATGTGGGATACGGGCTTATAGTAAAAAATCTGAAAATACTATTTTTTTCAAAATATAGTCAGCTATAAAAATCAGACATAAAAATGTGTACTTGATCAAATCATGTTTTTCCAGATCACTAATAAAGTACTTCAGGCCGTCAAGTTGTGACCGAACCACTGTGCTCATCCATCGCCAAGACTGAGTGAAATGTAGGACACTGGGTAACCATTCAAATACACCGTTATAACCTGCTTTTTTGCGCTCCAAGTTTTGCTCATCCGAGCCGAGTATTTTACACGTGAGTACAAACTATATGGATAATTCAGTATAAATTCAGCAAACACAATGATACGTGTACCCTGTATGAGAGTTGTAATTTGGCGCTCATAAATAACGTCAATGGCAGCTCTGTTATATTGAACTTACAAAATGAGTAAATAATTGCAAAAGGCCTGCTACGTGTGATATTGTGTTTGCTGAGCAATTAAACACCCTGTATAGTGCTGATAGAAGATTAATAATAATTTTATGTCAACTGTTTTCCATACCATGACGAAAGTGCTCGGTCAGGACGTTGGCGGATTTGGCCAAGCAGCTCTCCAGCTCAGGATCATGTCGTGAACATGGCTCCAGGAATTCCAATCCTTTGTACTTGCCGATGGCATCGACTCCTACCAGGAAGAAGCAGGAGCAAGCACACAGTATAAGAACACCCTTCATGTTAATCTTCCTGATCTTCAAGTCTTCTTATGCTTCCTTGACTTCCTGCTTCTATCACTTCTTCTCGATTGGACCCTACCAATCAGTACTATTGAACTTCTTCACGAAGAATGATCGGACTCTCCTGATGCCAGGGAACTTATAATGCCTTGACATTGCCCCCGCTATGGTCGAACTTCGACAGAGTGGGGTCCTGACGACCCAGAGACTTTCTTCAAAAGCGATAGCGTTAAATTGCTTGGTATTGAATCTAACTGTGAAACGAAGGGATTGATTTTTGGGACTGATATATCAAAACGATAAGGATCCAATAAATGCAATTTCGATCATACGGCTGCCTTGGTAATCATGGGATTCCGAGGAAGGAAATTATCTAATCGATCCTTAAAGCGTCACGATTCAATATTAATTTCGCTACTGATAAACAGCCCACTGTCAGTGATAGCTGTTGCGAAATTTGAAATGCAGTTTCACGATAATCGACCATAAAAATGTAAGTCGCATTACAGAAGAAAGCGTTCTATACGTCATGTGAATAGACGTCACACGTGCAGTACATGACTCAATTAATAATTTTCAGGCCCGTTAAACAAACGGTAGTAATCTTAGATTATATTTATAAGGCTTTATGGGATCTAGTGCAAATTATCATTGAGGAACACGTTGCTCACTGATAGTGTAACTTGTAGTTTTTTGTGTCTTGTGACTGATGGAGACTAATTTTAGGTATCACAGTGTAATATTTTGTTTTGTGTAAATGTGCAGGGAACTGAAATCCATAGAGGTGACAGAAGAATGTGGGGTCAAAGACCGGATTGCTTGAGAGGATCTCAAGGTAAGCAGCTTCCTGAGTAGAGGAGGAAACCTACACCTACCGCCATTATTACCTACTCTCCTTCTTTTTTTGTGTGGATGAGCAAGAGAAAAAGGAAGCTGGCAACTAGGTAAGGAAAAAATCTAAACCGCCTTACTCAGTCGAGAGAAATGATCTGTCGGGGTTCGCCATTGCTAATTCTGTGTTCTTTGATAGTTTCTGGTTATACGTGGGGATCTACTGATCTGAGAATAACTATCTGTGTACTTGGAATTCAGAGGCGTAAGAATTTCTGGTGCTGACTATACTTATAAAATAGTACCAGTAATTGATGGTCCGGATTGTTTTGAATACCAAGGAAGACGTTTGCGTAAGAGTATGAGATCAAGATCAGAATAATCAATGGATTTAATATTAAATCAGACGATGGCTTCTGCTTTTTTTTTATTTACATATACTACAAATGGTATGTACAAAATAACTTTTTTTCAGAATCAACTGTAAAAGCCGACTTGAGTCTTGTTCCTGAGATTTTGAAAGACCCTGTAGTGGGGTACCAGACTGCTACCGGATGCTGGTAGCATATTTAATGTATAGTTTTTAACAGACAAATTATGGTTACGCGCAGACGGAATTTTTAAGAAGTTCTTAACCCACTTCATATTCTGGTGAGTTGTTGAAGTCTTGTATTAAGTATTCGAGAACCTGGGGAATACTATAATACTGGTTGATCACGTTTTTCAGGAAGCTGGTACCGTGCTGTTCCTGGTAGTTTTCTTTGAATTCTGGATGATTTTCTCAAAAGGAAAATTTTGGAAAGCTTTACCGAAAATGTCAGTGAACGCATTTGATACCAAATCATTGATGATCGGTCTGGCCACGCTGAATCCTGGTTGCCAGACGCCATTTATGATCCTGTCTAAGATGGCTTCCAGAATCTCCCGACCGTAGAGGAGATGTGAAATATGCAAGGCCAGATCACGAATTGACTGAACGTCTACGCGGACCTGAATTTTTGACTTGGGTGCCATCGTGATGGTCGTCGTCTGGATCAGGTCATCTAAAACCAAATCATGATTCCCCTTGTGAACCAGGTACCTAGCTGCTTATATAGTTGGTCCACGAATTAAATAGTTTAAAGTGACAGATAGAAGTTTGATGCTAGGAACTCTTGCATAGTAAAATTTACCAAATTTTCTTTGTTCTTTTGTCAAAGGTCATTCATGATTTTGCATTGATTTCCAATGATTTATCACACATTGCCTGTGGCACAAAAAGCATTGACAATGGCAAATTTTTCTATGGAATTTACATTTTTTAATCTGTCACTTAAAACTATTTCACTTGTTGACCCATAATTTCTTATAATTAGGTCGCTAAATTCATTACTCCTATTCAGGTTCAAGCACGAAGCGATCGGTTATTAAGGATTCAGTATACCAAGTATTCTAGAAAATATTAATTCCTGACCAAACATCTCGAGGATGATCTCATCCATGTTTGATCAGCTGGTCAGTCAGTTGAAAATTAGAGAAAGTATTAATTGATACAACGATATATATCTAATGAACTTACAAAGAGTCAAGGTGAATTTTCCTCTGTTATTCATCCGTGAACCCAGAATTGCGCCATTGAACTCGTAATCGCCAGCCAGGTGTTTCTCAGGGAAGCTCTGAGTGTATCTCACCTGGTGTGAATAAGAAATATAGAAATTCATCAAATAATACTTATTTATTAATGTTTCAGGTAATATCGATTCACCTTGTAATTTGGAATATCGCTCACGAATTTTGTTACTTTGCTAGAAGACCATCCACTTTCTGTGACGTTTTTGAGGGTCACGGTGAAACCAAGATTAGGTAAACCGCGTGATGTTTTCACTTCCCTCGCAAAGAAAGGATCAAAAGGCTCCACACCGTATTTTGATAACCCCGTCTTGAAGTAAGGACGAATGGCGTTCAGACCTTCGCGAACGCAAGGATCGAATCCTGGTAGATCGGGATGACAGTTCTTGAAGTTATCCTCTACGGAGTATAAGAGAGGAGTAATTAGAATGGTGAACGGTTAAAGAAATCCAAGTGAATTTCTCGGAGAGAAAGACTCGCGCCAGTGTACGCACGAGAGCGTACGATCATTCAATGATTTCGTGTGTGATCGATCATTTATTTTTATTTTTATCTTCAGAAGTAAAAATTGCTCCATACAAAAGAACTTACTACAGGATGATTCAGCTTAACCGTCTAAACCACTTTCACTCCTATGAATTAAATTTTGTTAGCATCCATTACGCGTGGTCCGATCTAAACGAAAATATAGTCAGGGATATTTTTTAATGAGGAGGATGAACCTTTTTTAACCTGTAAAACAGAATTTGGGATTCACAGTGAAAGCCATGAAAATACTTTCCTCCATGTTGTTTTCTTATTGCGCGAAATTATATAAACATTCCTCGTTTTCACTTCGAGGAGAAGGTCATTTGGGCTGCTTGACATTTCGAAATTTACGTAACGTCTACGAATTATTACAATAATTTGATTCACGAAAATTTTAATAATCAATCTCTATTATCAGTATAAAAATTATCAAACGACGATTCCACCCTAAGCATTTATTCACTATCAATATTAAATCCAAGGATTCGATTCTTTCAGATTCCATAACCATTAGCTACCAACAAAAGAAATTACAAAAAATAATCGTACGCTTACCAAATTCTCCAGACGAAAATTCAAGAATATCTCCCAGCAGCAACAATACCACCGGAAGCGCTGTGACTCCAGTCCCGAAGAACATGTCCACCAGGAGTGAACCTCTCGTGTGAGGTTTCCCAAGTCGTCCCAATCCAGAAGTAATGCACGTTTCCATTGGGGCAGTAAGAACGCGTGTCGCTTGCGCTTTCACTCTCAGCAATGTATCTACCATAAGAGACTGGAAGGCGAGCAAGTTGATCCGTTGATTTTCGAGAATGATTGCGCAAGGTTCGGGTGCCTTCCCCTCACTAAACTAAAACTGACCAACCAGATAGTAAATAAAAAGATGGAGTAGTGGTCAAGTACTGAAAGGAAGAACGGCGAAAAGGAGGAGGAAGTACGAGGAGAAATTCTTCAATTTTATCATTAAACCACATGAGCAAGGTATCCCACATATAAGTACATAAAAAAATGAAACCCGACTGCACCTGATTTAAACTAACAATGATTTTTCTCCTTCTTTGCACGACACCAACAATTACCAAAGAAAACTTCCAAACAAAGCCGTAGGATGATAACCGCACAGGAAGCTCATTATGTGTATATTGAAATCCACGAAATTATCTTTAACCATAGAGATGGTATGTATACATACAAATACTTGCTTTGCTTAGTAAATAAGCACCTCGGTACATACACACAGTACATGTGTATATAACTCTAAGGAAATAAGAGGTAGGCACGTTTGTTGCAGCAGTGAAAGTATCGGCTGCAACAAACTGCATCTGCCAATTGCCCACCATAGTTCTAACGCAAGAACCATCTTGAATTTGATTTCACTATTCTTCAGAATCAAAACCAGCATCCGTTGCCGTCCCCAGGTCGAAGAGTGACAGGTGCCTGAACTTCCTTGTGTCAACCAAAAATGTTCTTCACGTTTCTGTTACTCCTTGTCAGCCAGAGTACCTGTGGAGATTCAACGCGTAAGTCACTTTGCATCTGTACCTCGTAAAAGCATTGCTCAACCTGAAAACAGTCATCACGACCAACTCCTTTTGCAACCTATGTCACCGACCTACTCTTGCTTACCTGGATCATGTTTAATTCGCAGCTGAGTACGTGAAGCAATGCTCAAGGAGTGATCCCAATTTGAAAAAGTGCCTGATTGGCGCGCTCCATCATCTAAGACCGTACCTGAGTCATGGGATTCCGGAAATTGAATTACCATCCGTTGAGCCATTTCGTGTGAGTTTGCCCTAAGGATATTATCTTTCTTAATGTATTCTTTATTTGGTATTAGTCCTTTTTTTTATTTTAATCCTTGTATATAGCTATTTAATGGGGAATTTAATTCTGTTTCTGCCTTGTGGTCTTCCTGCGACAGATGGACGAGCTCACTCTGTCTCTAACAGGTGGTAAGAACGGGTACAAGGTTCAACTGCGTGAACTGTTTGTCAGGGGTGCTAGTAACTTCACGGTTGATGAGATCAGGCTGGGTTCACCGTTCCAAGCTGTAGTTCGAATGCCCCTGCTTGTGTTAGACGCTCATTACTCTAGGTTTGGTTTTTTAATATTTTATTTATTATTCTGTTGGTCATCATGGTACTTTCAATGGCTGATACACTCTCGGTTCAGCTCTGGAATCCTGATTATTTTACCAGCAAACGGAAATGGAACGTTTCATGCGAAGTTCACTGATGTCAGGGCTCTTGTTCGCGGAGGCTTATCTACTAAGATTAATCAAGAGAAAACTTATTTGAATGTTGAGAACCTGGATGTGGAACTGGCTGTCAGTGGCGTCATGATGCGGGTCCACAAGATATTCAATAATAACCGTATACTGAGTAAGTCGTTATATTGCAATGGTATGTGCAGCTGCAAGGAATTTGCTGATAGCGAACTTACTGAATGTTTTGTCTGTCTTTGTTATTGGTTTGTCCTTATTCTTTTTTTAGCGGAAGCAACGAACTTATTCCTCAAGGAAAATGGGCAGGAAGTACTCAAAGCTATGGAGCCACAATTGAAAAGAAAATTGTCTGGCCTCTTTGCAGGAATTGTTAATCAATTGTTGCGACATGTACCCGTTGAGACTTTCCTTCTACCGTAACGATAGAACTTCGTGAACTCATGCGTTTCCGGTTTGATGATTACCGGCATGCTTATTGTAAATCTTATTAGAACTTTGTCTGGTTTAATGTATTAGATTCTGGATAATCTATTGGGGTATTCTCAGTATAGACGCGACTCTGGGTATTAGCATATATATTCTTGGCAAGTGTTAACTTTATTAGACATTCTTATTGTCTATATGAACACGGTACACTGTATTTTAGTGAAAAGAAAAAAAGCTCTGTGTATCTTGGTCTCTTGAATGATTCAATAGTCAAGAGCATGAGCGTGCTTAAAAACTTAAATAAAAGGAGTCTTATTATGGAAAAGTCTTGGAAAATGAGATCTTTGAGAATATGCCGTTCACCAGCTTCGTCAATTCTTCGTCCCAGGCTTTTGAAACGTACGGTAACATTCCCTGATACAAGACTGACCAGTACTCGTTTACGAAGCTCATGGCTGCTCTGTCTGTGAAGCGAATGAATAATTGGGTAATTATTTTGTTTAAAAAAAAAGGTTCGAGTCTCACTATAAATTAAATTACTACTGACTCAAATTCTCATTGCCATTAAAGAGGTCAGTGAAGTAGACGTGCATCTTGTTGACTTCTGGCAGAACCGTGAAGTGTTCCACTTGCCATCTGTCGTTGACAATTGGTCCCTCAATGTTCCAGGTGGTTATCACCCCTTCGAGACTGACATTGAAGTACCCTTTAGATCAAATGATCGATAAGTATCACTGTTACTAATTCAGTAATTTTGAATATTAATTATAATCAATTATACATTACCCTTTCCTCCCATTTGGAAACTCTCCAAGGAACCTTCAGCCTTGTAATCGCCCTCGATGAAGACTTTGGGTATCTCGACGTCAACTTCCAAACGGAAATAGTTTTCCTGAAGTTGGGGCCTCACTGCTAGGAACTGGGCCTTGGACAGGCCATAGCTCCTTGCGTTCTTCACAACGATTCTTCCCTTTATAGCACCATTCTCATAAGTACTCTCTTCCTGGGCTATGAAATAAGGATCCAGCTCTGGCAGATCCAATTCAGGAATACCTAAAGAAAGAACGGTTTGAGTAAATTAAAAGATTTATTCACTTTTGAAAATTCAAAATACTCACCCCTTGTGAACACTGGCCATGACTCCTGTATGGCAAGTCTCAGACAGGAGGAATAGTCATTGGAGCTCTTCCTGCATGACTTCACTTCTTTGGCTGTACCAAGAACGCAGAAGAATATTAAAATATTTATGTAACAGAAATGGATCACTGCGATAACCATAGGACAAATATTGAAATGTCTCGTTGATATTTTAAACGAATGAAAAGTGTCACCTACGCAACGAAATATCCTCGTCGCTCTGGACTGCAACAAAGAACAAGAGAAGAACCGCGCAGGCTGCAGCAAGAAAATTGAGTGACCGCATCGTGTGGATGTTACCTTAAAAATGTATAGCTACGGGGCAATTATGCCTTCTCTTTATATAGTTTCCGACCAAGGACTCCGGAGCGCGCTACGTTGCAAAATTGCATATCATTAAAGTCATTCTGTGGAAGGAGAGTCATGTCAGCGGAGCAATAGAATTTCAAACCTGCACAGGATCAAAACAGCCGCGCTGATATCCAAGTAAATTCACGAACCCACAACAGAGCAGGACCAATTATTAATGATGAACTCATCCTAAAACTACTGTTATATATCATACGTATATGCCTCTTTTTCAAGGCATTTTATTAAACCAGTTTTTAGAGCAGCCAGACATCCAAAAATTCAGACAACCACGCCAGTATTTATATCGGATGTGCTTATATTTCAAATATTCCTTGCAAATCCAATAAAACATTATCACGTTTTTATGCACATCATTTAAATGTCATACTACAGTTTAATTTTGTAAATGGTGTTTTGAGTCAACTCTGTTACGCATTTTTTTATAATTGGAAAGACGCATCTATCAACCATGACCCTGTGGATTCTTGCCATTGCAAAAATGCAACCCACAAGTACATAAAAGGCAGTCTTCCTTGCTCATCTAGCAGCCACTTCATCCTCATCTTTATGTAATGAAGATTGTATTATTGTCAAAGCGGACGCCCTTGACTCGCTCAAGATGGAGAACAAGTTTCCGTGATGCGAGGGGAGAAAAGGTGAGGAAAACTGTCGATTTGAAAAAATCAAACTCATTCGCGGCTCACGCAGAACGAGCTCATGTATTCTAGATACAGTTCTCTCTCACAAACTAATTTCAACGCGAGTTAATTAAATCTACGTTTTCCTTTTCTAGTCGGTGACAAAGTGACTGCGTGCAACGAGCATTCGGGTAAACAAGTGACAAGGCAGTATCGATGCGAAATTATATCAGGCACAAGAAACTGGAAGATTTAAGTAAACTGTCTTTTATTAAATTTCACAAAGGACAGCAAGCGATGGGACTCACGTCGCCTGCAGACTGGCAACCCGTTCTACTCGAATTTTATTATCAAGGATGCTGGAACAGGTACCTTGACGCCTGAAATGAGGCAACCGGTTGTACTAGCCTCGTAACTCAGCGCCGTCGGTAAAAGATTTTCGTGACCCTGCCGCAAGGCCAGAAAGTGCTGCCACCTATCTGGAGGAAGACAACATTTTAACAGTAGGACGCCATTGATCCGTACTGTCAGAGAAACAGCTGATTAGTGATTCACGTGGGAGAGATCAGCTGTGAACGATCATGGAGGAGTTAACCGAAGAGGATTTCGCGATACCGCCAGTCAAATACGAATGTGAGTAGCTAATGGCGACGTTTATCATATCCAAGAAACCTTACTAGTTCTTTAATCCTAAGTTTGATCGAAAAATTAATCAAATGATGAAAGATCGTCGAAGATTGCCGGGTGTGCTTGAAGCAAAACCTCGTGTGCTTCCGGCGCAGTATGTTTATGTGCGCCGAATCAAAGACGCAGTATAAATTTCAAAGTAAAACCGGGAAATTTTCTGTTTCTTTTGCAGATCTGGATCACACCGCGGACGTGCAGTAAGTAAATAAATATATATGCTTCTTCTGAGGATATGTATGGTTATGGGCAATGGAACAGACGCTGCGTGACAGACGTGTAACGGTAGAAATTTGAAAAAGTTTAATTTATGGTGTTTTACGTGGAATTTCTCTGTGGAAATGTGAGAGTACAGTGTTCGTATGATACGTTTATGCTGTGGAAGTTATTTCTGCCTGATGCATAATTTTAATACTTTAGATTGCACGCCTGGGGAGATACTTTGGAGGAGGCGTTTGAACAATGTGCCATCGCCATGTTTGGATACATGACGGATTTGGAACGCGTCGACATGTTGCAAGTGCATGAGGTTGAAGCCGAAGGACACGATTTGCAGAGTCTACTCTTTCACTTTCTGGACGAGTTGCTCTTCATGTTCAGCGCAGAGCCCTTCATTGTCGCCAGGGTACGTTCCAGTAAAGTAGAACGTAGTGTTCGTTGGATAAAAGCGGAAGAGTACGATTTTAAAATTTTATACCTAAGTTCACACTGTGAAGATCTTCTAGGAGATGTTTTGTAGTGATGTAATTGTTTATCATAATTTAGAGAACAAGACCAAGCCACCCTTTTCCTCCTTCCCCTGGTCTATCCCTATGATTATTTCTACTCTTCTATTTCACAATGAGAAGCCAGGAAAAACTAACAGGAGTACGTATGTGCACATGTGTCCCTTTATCAGAAAGTGAAGATCAAGGAATTCGACCGGGAGAACTACAGGATAAAAGCAATAGCCATAGGCGAGGAGTTCTCGATTGGGAAACATTCCCAGGGTGCGGAAGTAAAGGCGATCACGTACTCGGCGATGCAGATTCTCGACAAGCCGGAAGTTGACCGACCTGAGGTCTTCGTGATAGTGGATATATGAGTGTCGGACGATTGTGATGGAAGAAGAGGAGGAGGAGGACGGAATCCATGACTTCTACAATGGCTTGGTTCAGCTTCCTTGACTTTGGACTTTTGACATGGCGTCGCTTGGGAAACGCTTTTACAAATTAAACCGATGGGATAACTTGGGTGGCACTTGGGACAGGCCAAAGGAGGAGACAGTGTGCCTCCCCTACGTCGTGGGGCACAGGCCTTTTGTAGTTGCGTAGGGTTCAAATAAATACGTTACGAAAGAAACACCGGGCCCCCCTTCTTAGCTGCTTGAGGCAGGAACGTATCACTGTGAACGGAGGACCCTGTAGACACTTTTCAGAGCTCGAAGAAATTCTTAGGGCCTCGTGGACCTTACTCGTGAGTAAAGCGAGAGTAATGACCCTTCGCACACCACGTTTACACCTGCCTGGAATCGATGATCTGCTGTACCCGTTCCAGGTCTAAGGTCATGTCCTGAAGACTCCTTACTCTGGGTGGATCTTGCACTTGGAGTATAAATCGAATACTGGTCCTTGTGTCTTATTGGGTCAACTGGATACATAATACAACTACGTGCTTCGTTATACTGTATATACTCTGATATAAATAATATTTAGAGTTTATTCAATTTCATTTAGGATATGATGCTGCTTGGCTAATACGTTTCACGTATCTGTTTTACATGGACAATTACTGAATGGACCTGTAGCGTGGAGAGCAAGGTGGTTCGACGAGTTCACCATGGGATATAGAGAGCCTCATGAAATCTTGCATCCTTAACCTCCCAAGTGTTTCATGGAGTGTTCGAAATACCCATGGGGTCCCTGGGACCCTTTCGAGGGTACCAAGAGATTCTCCTGGAGGCTGAGTAAATGCTTATAAGTATTTTCATCCTTTTTTATCCTACATTTTTTTCCTTTTTTTTTTACCGTAAGCCTTATCCATGTCGCGACGCCTTACGACTTTAATAAACAACCAGTGTGATATAGTGCCCATTCTATTTTCGTTTGTTTCGCAAAACCGTACAATCGTTGTGGATAAACGTGGTTCTATCTTTCAGAATTCTTAGAACTCATGACAACACTTTGCTGTGCCAAATATCTGTTTAAAGAGATTGGCAAAACTCAAAAGAACCACCTCCGCTCCCTGTGACAATCGTGCATGAGGTTTATATTATGAAAAATAAAAAGAAAAGTAAAAATAAAGGGTGCAACCTGACATCGATAGAAAGAACGAAGGACCAAAGGAATTCAGTGCATAGGATCGACAGGCATAGCATAGGAAAAAAGGGCGGTGGCTCTTGGCTTCAAAGTAAATCGTCCTGATGCAGGATTTCGGGCGCCAGGCGCCCCAGAATCCTACGTCCCTGCAGGCTAACATCCCTACCGTGGAGGAGCGAGTAACCGGCCGCTTAGTTTCGTCCAAGGGACCAAAGGGAACGGGGTCCCATCAGTCCCGGAGCAATAGGACCCGTAAACAATAAATCGACCGAGTGTTCTGTGTACGGATATCGTAGAATCATTAAAAATCTCAAGTGTCCAAAGAGTAGAGAGAAAATTACATAATTCTCGAGTACTCTGACCGTTTTTTTTTATTTTTAAAGAAGTCAGTCCATGCCGGGAGGGCCCGCTGCCAACGTAGCATAAGGATCCTGGTAGAAAAGAAGAAGTTGCCCTCTATCGAAAGTTTAACCTCAAAACATATCGGTCGAAGTCGAGTGTCAAGTGTTAACGTGAAATCGTACTACGAATGGGATTGATCAGTGTTCTCGGCGCTAAGATAGAAGACCAATTAATTCCAGAGTCTCGCGCGAAATGACGGTCGAGATACGGTGACTTTCCTCGCCCACTGTTGGCAGCACGTATTGCGGGAAATACAAGAGGCCGTTTTGGCGCGCATTCACTTACCAATCAGCCGGCAGATGGCCAATGCCGGCACACGTACGCGTCCACGAACGTCTGACTACAAAGATAGGCGGCACCAAGACTACCGTGAACGTACTTCTATCTGTCCCGTAGCTTAGCCAGTTGCCAGCGCGCCAGCCCATCACCCAGCTCACGAGCCGGCCTCGTGTTAGCGCCCAGGAGAGGATTATTTTCTCATCGCCAGGTTGTGGCGACAATGTCGAGACTGGGCTCATCTTGAAGCCCACGGTGTGGCGAGTGTCACGGGCTTTTTCGTATAAGGATTCCTGGACTGGTTCGTACGCACCAGAAGGATTTCTCGGACCGTGTGCTCGCCAGAAAATGGACACCGCTCGGCCGCGCTAGAGGCACCGAGAGAGAGTGCCCAGACTGAAAGGGACACAGAAAGAGCCAGAGAGAACACGGAAAATACGTGTACTGGGACAGATATTCAAAGAGAGAACAGAAAGAAACTTTAAGAAATTTTGTACAAGGGTCACAGAGAGAGAGAGAGAGTACCGATATTAAAGAGAGTCTGAGGCAGAGAGAGAGAGAGACACGTTTAACGTACGAGAGCGAGAGAGTGAGACAGGAAGCGGAGAGAGCTAGAACTGAATTCAACGACGACAACGACGATAATACACAAGATCGTCGCCAAACTGCGTTGTCAAGCACGACCCCAGGATACTCCATAAGGGAAGCCTGTCCTGTCCTGCTCCGAGAGAGGATACCTCCTCGGATAAGCACGAGAATGCCTCGCGCTTGGAGCCTCTAACCAGGAGGAACGATCCCCGGAAGAGGGCCGTCTCGAAATACAGCACCACCACCCGAGCCAAGTAAGCGTAATACATATATCAGATCAGGGTACGATACTTTAATTCCTCTATCCTTCCTTACTCCAGTACCTGGGGAAGTTCTGTAATACAATAACCCGTCCTGTGCCTAAAGAGGATCCTAGTACGCAAATACGGTTAGGGAATTTCAAGAGCGTGGACACACAGTGCCTCGACCTGGGGCGGTTACCCGACACACTGAAACATCTCCTGGTAGAGCTGTATTCTCTGTGTATCAAGGATCCTGAATTTTCAGGGTAGCCAACGTACTAGGACTTCGTTACATTCGAGAAGAGGACAGGGCCCGGCGAGCTTACACGCCGTGCCTTTTTCACCTCGATTCTCTATCACGATTACGCTTTCTCTCCTCTCTCTCTCTCTCTTTCTCTCGCAACAATTATTCTATCTCTCTATCTAAGAGTGCCATGGAGGACGAGGAAGATTTCTCTCTCTCTCTCTCACACACACACTCTCTCTCTCTCTCGCGTTCTATCATTCTCTTGCTCTACTATGTCTCTCATTCTTGCCAGACCGTTTTTGGAACATCGTGGACTTCGCGTGACCGTACGTACACGCGCCAGGAGGGCCGCTAACTCCTGAATTCCACGTTCGAGCTTTCGTTTAACGGTTACTTAACGCGGCTAATGCCTCTGCGACGTTATCCTGGCTCTTTAAAGGCTTTAAATCCCGGTGCATCGGCCTCTTTCTATCTGTTCCTTCTACCCTCTCTCTTTCTCTCTCGCTCTCACTCTCCCTCTCTGTTACTACTTTATATACATGTATATCCATCTCACTCTAGCTATCTCTTCCTAGGCCTCCTTCCCTTTTCTACCCTTCGATCCGTTGGCTGCGCTCGCGAATTACAAGCGCGAAACCCTCCGACGTGTCCTTCCTCTACCACGCTCGATACTACTCCTAATTGTTAACAGCTGATCGCCACGTAAGTCTGTATTTAAGCACGACCGGTCTTAGCCGTAGAAGTTTATATACAGACAGTTTGAAAAAGATTCGATACGGAAACCCCAAATACGTCGGACTCACTAGAAAACTGGACCTTTCTCCACATCTTGCGTCCAGGTTCAGTCTGGACATTGTAAACCTGCCTTTTCGTAACACTCAAGTACAGGAAATTCTTTAAATGTTCAAGGTAGCAAGGGTCCCTTTAGTCTTCTTAGGTTGGCTCTATAGGCTTCCAGAACTTGCTTTCTTTTTTTCTTTTTTGTTTAGACATCCTAACCGGCATTCTGAGGCTCTACTGTGATCTTTGGTTGTTTTGCTGGGCTCTGTTTTCATTTGTTTTTTTAGAACAATTTTCAAATCCTGTTTCCCTTTTTTGGTTATGTACCTTCTCATGCGTCTGAACTTACCGCAGCTTCTTCGTAGCTCATCGGCAATGCAGGTTCAATGAGAATATTGAGTTTTGTTAGCCTGCACGTTTTTCTACGACGCTTTGAGAAAATTCCAGCGGCCATGCCACGCTCGTCACGACGCCAGTGGACGCCTCGTGTCATGTATAATGTACGACGTTGCGAGTGGCTCCTTAATTGTTTACGAAATTATCAACCACGCCAAGTTTCACTCTGGTGATGATAAAACTTCGCAAGAGCTTGTATACGCCGTATGAGAAATATATCGTGGAGTCGGAGATCAGTGTTGTGGTACGACATAACCAAAACACTTGGTACTCCAGGATGGACAACGTGGCTGCGTACCTTTTCAAGATTTGATCATTTGGACCGAATTTCGAACAGGGGAACATTGAGAGATTCAATTGTATATGGAAATTTACTGTAGATCCTTAACAGCTGATCGACAGTGGGAAATCAGGTAGTGAAATCTGTCAATTTTATTTATTAACATTTCTACATGTACGTTTGCCTGTGTACATTTTCTGCCATTTTTTTATTCTCATTTCCCTCTGACAGATGTTTCCAGTCCTGGGATTGTTCAGGACTCCTGTTGGATGAGTCTTCTGTGTAGTTGCCGCATACACGGGATAACCTCAGGATCCTACTGTGGTCGGTTCCTGATACTTTTCCGTTCGCTTTCGAACCCAGAGCCATTTTTCTCTTTCTTTCTCTTTTAGACAAATACCCGGCTTCTAGGACCTTCCCCCATGTTTCACTGGCGATTCAGGGAATCTATTGAATTTCTTCAGAATCGTCTCCTCCCTTGCCACGTCGCTGGATTATGTACTGATAGATTTGGGATGGTTCACTGTTACACTGCAAATCTTCCAATATGCGACTAGGAAGATGCTGCGAGGATCCTGACACCGGTGATGGCTTTTACTGTAGGGGAAGATCGTTCGATGCGCTGCTTAGGTGGGAAAACCGGTAGAATCGTTTGGGAAGCGTTGGGGTCGATTTTGAAGATGAAAAAAATTCCTATGGCGCCCTCAGGTCCTTCGTCCCTTTATACCTATGGTTTTAGGGACCTTGTAAAATTCCTAGGTCAGCATTCACGCCCATTTACTCCAGCTCGAAATCCAAGACCTCTGCAGTTACTCCAGTGTCTTATAATTCAGAATGGATTTTGTGGATCTAATTGATTAGGGTAGAGATTAATATTTTATAAGTTAATCATTTTAATTCAATGATTTTGAAAGAATTCTTTACTTTTTATTATCAGTATCATCGTTACAATGTATGCTCGGCATTTACTAGTGCGATTAGGAGCATTATCTATGGCTTGATTAAATTTTTATTGGAATTATTTCTAATGTCGACGTTTAAGGTGTTCAGAGGAGGAGAACGTGGGTGGATCTTTACATAGGCGTTATTTTAGGTTGGTAGGTGCCAGTGTACTCTCAAGAAGAGATCAGGCGACAGCATGAATGTTCTAAGTGTCGCGATGACCTGGTGTCCAGGATTCGACCAGCTTTGGTCAATCAAATTGTAAATTGAAGTTTAATCGGTTTGGCTCGTTGATAAAAATACGAGTCACTGTGTATCGCGCATTTATGGTTCAAGTATCTCGTAGCACCGATACTCCACTGTCTCAAGAAGACTTTCTGACCCGGGTTACTTAGATATGACGTATTTTTCATTTTCTTTTTTCTTTTTCATCTTCATTGAGTCACTTTCCTGATCGACAGATTCATTAAAGCCGTCAGGATGCCTCGTGTCAGGAGACAGGTCATCCTGGAGGATCCTGCTGGACCCGTCACACCAGACATGGCTCAAACAAAATTGGGTAAGATATTCTAGAGTCTTGTATGATCATATGTAATTTTTTATTAACGAGGCTCAGAATAATTTTCTAATTACAGTCAAGACAGAGTTCATAGACGAAGGATCCATGGACGAAGTCCAAGCACAAAGGATAGCCGAGGAAACGCCAAGTCCTCATCTACAGGATCATCAGTATGGACAGACACCTTGTTACCAAGTAACCAGGAGACCAGCACAGCCTCCGCCTCGAGCTGAGGTACAGTTTACAAGCTGATAGTACTCAAGTTTCTTGTTTGGATGAATTTGAATCACGTGTGGCCTGTTGTGTTCTTAGATTTCGGTCCAGGCAGTCAAGAGAAGACTGAACTTGGAAGTGGGTACGACAGGACCAAGTCAATCAGCCTTTAAGGCCCCACGCGGTAAACGCAGAAGGTCCGGTTCGAACTCATTGACGAGTCACACGCCCACAAAGAGTAATTTCAGATTATTACGCATTCTTCAAGTATTATCTAATCTGTGTTACGTAGAATTAAGACATTCTTTTTTAATTAGATACTTCTCGCTTAGGTAAGCCCGTAGAGAGAACACGGTACGACACGTCGTTGAGTTTGCTAACGAAGAAATTTATCAACCTGGTGGAAAGCAGTCACGACGGCGTGGTCGATCTGAACGTGGCTTCAGAGAAATTGGAAGTGCAGAAACGTCGCATCTACGACATCACAAACGTACTGGAGGGCATTGGCATTTTGGAGAAAAAGAGTAAAAATAATATTCAGTGGAAGTGAGTCGTATTTTATGTGTATTTATTTTTTTATTCAATCTTAGATCTCATTGGGTGTATTATGGCCGTTTTATTTGTGGACCAGTGGATCTTCATCAAAATAATTTTCTTACTCCAGAGGTGGACAGTTGCCCGGTGAACAAAACGACATTGCTGACCTCAGGAGAGAGGTCGCCGATCTCGAGGCTAAGGAGAACACTCTGGACAGATTGATTCACGGTGCTGAGAAAAATCTACGTGAACTCTGCGCAGACAGGCAATACGCTTACGTGACGTATCACGATTTACGCTCAGTCTCGGCCTACAGAGATCAGGCAATTATGGCAGTGAAGGCACCACCGGAAGCGACCCTCCACGTTCCTCAGCCAGTGAACGCCTTCGGTCAGCCAAAGGTAGTGAAAATAAAGTAGCTGAAGAGATTGCGACGAGGAAAAAGAAACGGATATAATCTTGTATTCTCTGTTGCTCGAACCAAAAAAAAAAGCTCCAGATACACATGAGGTCACAACACGGCGAGATCGAAGTGTTCCTCTGTCCTGATGATCTTGGAGTGAAGTCGACCTCGAGTCCAGGACACAGGACGACGTCCCACACATCGTCAAAGATGCCACCGATGCCTTGTCTCCCTCCGGAACTGCTGGTCGGCGGAGGTGACGTCAAGGTGGAACCCGTACCCTCTGTCGAGGATCATCTTAATCCTGATCCAAGTACTCCGATCACACTGACGCCTACTACCTCCTCGGCAAGAATGAGGGACGCCCTCTTATGCGAATCCGATGATTTCGGTCCTATGGGAGGTGGCAGATTCCAACTTCAGACAGAGGATCAGAACACCACGCCAGGTAGGGATCATCGGTGACAGAAAGACTTGACATCCGAGTAGCTCGATCCCATTACGCTTTACGTTACTTATGTTTTTACAATTAACGCTTTACTCAAAAACTGGATTACGCTTTCTTTTTTTTTTAAGATTTATTAAATAGTCGCTCACGTACTGTAGGTACTGACCAATTACTATTAAGGGCTTGTATGTAATGTACATAGAAACGAAGCAGTGACTGAAAAGTTGTCAACCCGAAATGATATTCTTGTGTCAGCTTTGTAAGACTTTTCAGTGTCTGTACTTTTATTGTAAAACTCATCCACGTATGCTTTTCTATACTGTCTGTATCATAGGTGCATATAACCATCATACGCTGTTCTTTATTTTCAATTAACACATTTTTTTAAGCATGAAAAATTCAAGCTACAATTTTTCTTTTTCTTATTTCTTTCTTCCTCGACTTAACCTGCATTTACCCATTCCGTTTTTTCATTCGTTTCTGTTTTCTTCCTGTTTCTTTTATCGAATTCTCATCTCCTCTAATAAATACGCTTTTCAAACTTCTTCCTCCGTTGGTCTTCACCTTGTATCGCCAACGTGGTTTTCCTGAAACGTTTCTTTCCAGTCGCAGCTCGGTCACTCGTTCAGGAATCGTTAATTCACAGAAACAATTGAAATTCCTGAAGAGTGAAGTTTGACGACTTTGAAAGGAACTTTTCAATACTTGCTTCTTTTTTTTCTCATTCTCCACCTGCAAACACAAGTAGTCGCTTTTCTTCTTTGAAAT
Organism: Trachelus tabidus; assembly: GCA_030142655.1. Classification (NCBI taxonomy): domain Eukaryota; kingdom Metazoa; phylum Arthropoda; class Insecta; order Hymenoptera; family Cephidae; genus Trachelus; species Trachelus tabidus. The sequence continues at coordinate 225,051 of JARQTI010000004.1, forward strand.
TCTCTGTATTCTTTTGACCGAGGACTATAGCCGTTCCCTGATGGAGCTCTGGCTGTGACTTGTGTGTTTAACATATGAAGATCACATCACAGGCAGAGTTCTACTTAGGTAACGGTTTACAACATCAAGCATTGTCGCGCGAAGGTACGTTTTTATAGTGACAAAAAAAAAGAGTTGAACCTCGTAAACAATGCATGAACCATATGATATCAGTGAGAGAATCGTTCGTTCGAATTTCACAGTCACTTTGAAAACTTTATACCTGGAGGATTCAAGATGCTCGAATGCTAAACTAAAAAATCTCATAAATCTGTGCTTTTAATAAATATTTATCAGACACCTTGCTCCGCACTCTTACGACAGATTGTGGGAACCCATGTTTGTTTATTGAAAAATCTGAAGATCTGTTTATGCAGAAGCTTTTAGGGAAATGGATTGTCAACTGTTTACATTTATTTGAAGTCACAGACAATGTTTACGTCTCAATTGGACAACGTTGTCAAATTACATTGCTTAATAGAAATTATTATCAAGCTAGACATAAGGTTCAAATTGGATGACCCTGTATATTTAATCTACAATTAATCCCAGCTGGAAACGAGGATCAAGGAATGACAATGCTTTTGGGATTTAAACTTACCTTATAAGCGGCTATGGAATTTTATTTGATATCTTATCGTGACATAATTGTTCATAATATTTATGTCTTGCTCATTTGTTTCAGATATGAGTATTCTTGATTTCGGAGAGCCTCTCCTGTCCCTGGAACCCCCACTCTCTGTGAACGACTACGCCTTCTCCCTGGGAACCGAGGAAGGCCTCACGGATCTCTTCGACTTTTCCTTCTAGGATCCAACGTGATCGTCGAAAACGATACGCCAATTTTTTTTAAATCTTTGAGTTCATCTCCGGAGGGTCTCTATGAACGTGGGGCCACAACTATAAGAGGAAATTAAAATGCCACTGAAAAAGGAAAAGACAACGCCGAATTCACGCTTCGCTCTCAACCAGTCATCCATATTATCATTAGCTTCAACGTTCGTCCATTTCAACCCTGAAGATCATAATTTCAATAGCGAATCTGAAAATGGAACTTTTCACAAGCATCGAACTTTCTATTGTGCTTAAGGAATCTATTCCCATGGGCTACAAGGATGAACATATCACGTCATTTATGGAAAACAGACACTTTGCTTTGATTCAACAGAGGAATCCTTTTTGGGTGGAAGAAATTGCAGCAAGATAGAGAATGGACGTACAACCAACAAGACTCTTGTGAATTTCAATGAATTATAATGAATTTAAAAGTCCTTCCAGTTCGATACAGATAATTATTTCTATAAAAATATCAAGGACTCTCGACAAGTTTTATTGAATTTTTCAAAGGACGCGTGAGGTCACAATTTCCAATTTTTTTTAAATCTAGGATAGACAAAGGAAAAATAAGGGTAACAATGAAAACTCGCATGTACAACGTATCTTGTTTTTGAATTTCTTTTTTCATACTCTATGACATTTTTGTTAACCAAGTACGTATCTTTTTGGTTGTACATTTATTTCATTCTGACGCTACGTTTTATCATGAAACTCTTGACTCGTTCTACCGATCGTGTATAACAATGGAGATGAGAAAAAAAAAAGAATCACTTCGTCTATGCAAGCAGCGAATGATTTACAAATTACGGAAATACTCGTCGCCTTCCTATATTATCGCGTCTATTTAACAAGAAGCTGCACCAGCTGTTGATCCGTCATTAGAGTCAGGAACACGGGGACGAACTCATCAATTCCGTATAAGAAATTAAATGAAGAGCGAAAAGAGAGGAGAAGAAAAAAATTCAGCAAAACCTCTAGGCTATCATCTCGTGTAAACGCATATTTAATACTATTAATATTATCGTCTAAGATATTTCCAGGATACAGTACTATTCTGGACCTGATTAAGAGTCCCAAAGGAAGAGAGTTCCTCGTCGTGCCGTCACTTCCTGGACCCGGTCTGAGATGCGAAATACGTGTATTCACAAAAAACAAGAAAGACAAAAAATTCAATGCAAACAAGACTCAAAAATTTACGGGTGAAAAAAAATTAAAAACCCAATAGATCTCAGTTCTGGTCCAGGTGCTGTGTCGCATTCTGAATCCGACGAGATTTTCTCACCCTCGACGACCCTTAAGGATGCGTACGCTGACGTAACAACTTAGGGTACCTCCAAAGCCATAGTGCCTACACCATAAACGATCACAGAATTCCGACGAAAGAGAAAGGGAAGGAGAAAGGAAGAAGACAAAAAAATAAATTGTAAATACTTTACATACGTGCATATATGCATATGTGAGGAGCGTAATGTACACCCAACGGACAAATGAGAGAAAAGAGAAAGATAAAGAAGAAAGCAAGACAAACACAGCTGACTCCTGATTACAGTTATCAATAGGATATTTCTCTATCGTTTTAGTTATTTTTAATGATTAATATTATTGAAGCATTAAACGAAAGATCGTTAGGTTATATAGTTACTTATTATTATTATTATATATATACACAAATATATATATAAACATATATATATAAATATATATATATAATATTTGTATCGTCGCCAACAAGGAAATTCATGCAAGCCGCCCTAACGAAACATACCAATTAGATAACGGCTATACAAATATCATTATCACAAGATAAGAGAAGCAACCCAACTAGCCTAAGATTTTTTCTTTTTTTTTTCTTTGGCTCCTTGTTGTCCTGGTGCTTTTTTTGTTCATCTTCTTTGTTTCTGTAACATTGTTTTATGTTAACGTCTCGTTGTCTTTCACGTATTTACATGGTATTTATATATTTATATATATATACACATACGTAGGTAATTCTCAGGATGTCGGATAATCCGTTCATCCACTTTGGTATTTTTCTTGTAGACGACGATTTCGGTACCGACGACTTGCGTGATTTTCCTCAGGTCGAAATTGTCCCTATTGGCGACTGTAAAAAAAAAGAATCGTGCTAGTTTTTTCCCCCTCCTTTTAACACAATTAAGGCAGGTTTCTATCGGCGTTCGTTGTGAGGAATCGTGACTGCGAACGAATGAAATATTTGTGCGAACGTTGCGTGTCAGATGTGTACATGGGATGTATGGGAGATCGCGTGCATGTGCGTGTGGATAAAATGAGAAAATTGTGTTCGACTAAGCTGGAAAAGAAAAAGAAAGAAGAGTTATGGAAGGAAGGAAGGAAGATAAAAGAAAAAAAAAATTGAATCAGCAGATTTTCGTTTTTGGAAAGTACCAGTGAGAGGTTTATGATATTTTTTACCTGAGTAGTATATATATACACGTTACATTTGAATCGTGACTCTCTTCTCTCTCTCTGTATCTGTCTCTCTCTCTTTCTGTTTTATAAAAAACAAAAGATGTATGCCGCCTCGTTTTTCGCCTTTTTCAGTGAAAATAAATATTTTTCAGACCGTCCCACTGGACACGAGGTCCTTTCATAACGCGAGGATCGGTGGCTGGTAAAGTTTTGAATATCAAAACTGTGCTTTCACTTTCACTTGATTTCTAAAAGCCTTTTCTTGAGTCTTTCGCGAAAGGAGAGAAGAACGGAAGCGAAAGAGAGAATTGGGGAAGGAGTTTTGCGATTTATATATATATAAAAAAAGGGCCAACCTAAGGAATGTACATTGGCTGGCTCTTACGAACGAGGCTCAGGTTTTTAAACGTCGTCGACCTCAAACCTCAGCGCACTACTAGCCAACTAGATTATTACTTCATCCCGTACCTTAAACCCGTCCTTGTGTCCCCCTCCCTCCTCCCTTGGAGGGCGACATCTCCTTCCTCGAAACCCTTCCGCGAGGAAAGCATCCTTGCGATGCTCGCAAGAGAAACACTTGGACCGTTAAGGATAGCTACAGGAGAGACACTGATAAGGAGTTGAGCGCCCTAAAGAATTAATCGGAGCGCCAGTTCCCGTATGAGACGTCGCAAAAGAAAGTTATTAAATATAACCTTGTGTAACGTGATGAAAATTCTAGTGATTCTGTATATTCTACTACAACCGCCAATCACAATCCCCAGCTACGCCAGTGATACTCGGTACGTGCCGATTGACCGTCATGAGATTTATTTGTGTCCCTGGTGGATCAGGAGTTTGTAGATTCATAGAATGCAAAAGCCACCCTCTACGTTCATGCTGAAGCAAGAGGACGGACCGGAGAACCGCTGAGAGGATTCGTCTACGGAGACAGGGAATAACAGGCTGTGTAGGATATGCGAAATATACAGTATGGTTTATAAGTACCATACTGTACTATATTATACAATGCTATATTATAGTTTTACTGTACCTGTAATATACTAGGCTCGAGGAGAGAGAGAGAGAACGAGAGAGGAACGTATATGTGTGTATATAATATTGGCGAGAAAGGCGCGTGCGCAGCGGCAAAAAAAGAAAAATGTCGGCAGTTGGCAGCCGCCGTTTCTAGCCGAGTGTCGAGAGCGGAGCTGGCCCTGGTAGTAGAAATCGCGGTGCATCCTAGCACGCGAATAACGCGAATGCCGGTGGACGCGAGTCGCGATCCTGTACCCGGCTGTATATACGTGTGAATAGTGTATTTAAGGCTAGTTTTACAAAGTGAGTATATCATAATAGTTAACCCCCCACAGAACCGTGAGTCCGTCGTCTCTTGGTGAGCAGCGAGGGCCTGCACATTAAGAGGGGCGTCCGTGCTCGGTCGGCTAAGAGAAAAGAAAAGAAAGGAAGGGAAGAACAAAAAAGGGGAAAAAACGTGAAGACTGGGAAAATTAATTGGAGAGACCGAGAGTAACTCGGATAATCGGTAACCCGAGTTCGATTCTTTATATCGTAGAACGTAAGGGACGTCCAGGAGGTAAAGGAAGAGCGGTATACGGCAGGAGCAACAGGAGGAACGGTTAATCAGGAAGGAAAGGAGAGAGGCTATACTAGAAGGGACAAGAGAGTTCTGCACTTGTTCCTAGTACTTCTTTTACTCGAGCATAGCTTCCGGAGTCTGTGAAATTCATTTGGTTTACTTCGGAGCCAGGGTGTGCGAGACTCGCTTTTTTTTGTCATTGTTACTACTGAAAAGTAAGGTTATAAAGAGGAGTGTGCGTACGTACACGCTTTGCACAGTGTACACGGCATCCGGGCTCTGCCTTTGTGTTCTTACGAGTGTTGTCAAAAATTCGGAGGCGGCGGCGCGCCGGGTATCCTCCTGCCATTGCTCTGCTGCCGAGTGGCGCTCTCTTTCTTAAGTCTCAACTGACTGGTCGGGTTCGCATTGCCGAGGAAAGCGAGATGTCATGCTAGCCAAGCGAGGAACATGATCTCTACGTAGGCCGTTGTGTGGCATCATCCGGACGCCGTCAGCGAGAGGTGACAGCATCCTTAGTGTGGATATACCTTCTATTCTGCGAAGCGGTGTGCTTGACAGGAACATGAAGTGGCTCGGTGCGGGAAGCGGCGCCGGCGGTGGGGGCGAGCCGGCACCCCCCATACAGCTGCACCATCCCTCTGCCAACGGTCACATACCCACTGTACGTATTGTTTTATCCTTAGTTTGTGTCTTGTGTTTGGTTCCTGGAGAATTTCTGGTTGTGGGAATAGGGATTGCTTTTTTTAATACTTCATTACTCGGCGGGGTTTTAGCTTTCGAGGGGCAGGGGACTACACGTTGCTTGCGTCCTGTGGTCGCCTTTGTTTCCAATCATGGAATGCTACACGCTCTTAGTTCTTTATTTTGTTGTGAAGTCATGATATTTGGGTTATATATGAGTGTTGAGGTTAGTTTGGAGGATTTGAGGAGGATTTTTATTGAGATTTTGGTGGAGGTTTTCATTAGTTTGGTTATAGTGCATTTATGGAGGTTATTGCGAGAGAGTTAGCTGTTAGTTCTGAAGTATCGGAGCAAGTTGGTTTTGTTATAACGATTTTTTCTTCGTCTCTTAGGAGGCTGATCAGTGTGCTCAAGTTATGGCTGGTGGAGATGGAATACGTATTCAACCTGGACAAACTCATCAAATGGGAGTCGGTAGGACTCAAGACGATGCTATGGTTAGCTATGTTTTTCAGCGACCAACTGAACCTGAATTTAACGCGCAACCCTCCAGTTTTCAAACAAAACAACCGCCCAGACCCTGGGCCTTAGCAGACGATGCTATTATCGATAATGTAAGTATCGACTACTCTTCAATATGTAGCTTCGACACAGTTGTACACAACAGTAACGAATGATCATTTATAAATAAGTATTACTATGGAAATATTGCTATGTCATCGAAAAGACCAGGCATTAATAATATTATGTCTTACCGATTGGTTCCAGAACCACGACAAATGGAAGTATCCAATGACTAAGCTGGGAGTGCCGCAGCAGAGTCAACCACAACAGCTTGGCCTTCAAGCAATGAACAATGTTCACTTGCCCTATGAGATACACCCCATGCAACTTAAGGTAAATACAATTTAAAAAATGGCAATTCTTAACTGTCGCACCATACCAAAGCACATAACAAGGAGAACGATGCTTTTTATTGGCAGAAGCGAGTTTTCTGTATTATTAAGTTGGCATCCTTGCAAGTTGCTTTACTGGTTCTCATCCCCCTACCATCCCCCTACACACACGCCTATATCTACAAATTCATGATACGAGATACACGTGATAATGCTCCATATACGTTTCCTGATCTCTATCATCATCCACGATTTCTAGATAAAAAATAACACAAGATCGTGCATACATTTATGCATTTGTTACTGCCAAAAAGAATAAAAATATTAATTTCCCTCTTAATTATTCTCTTCATATTTTATATCCAGAGCGGAGCACCAACTGCAGAGCATCTCGTGTACCTAAACAATCAGATGACAGCTCAGCAACAGGTGGCCCTCTTTCATCATCAACAGCAGCAGCAGCAGCAACAACAGCAACAACAACAGCAGCAGCAACAATTCAGAAACGGCCACGTGAGTAGCAAACTTCCATTAATAGGTATAAACAACGTCGAACGTGAAGCGTCCGTTTTACCAAACGGAATAGCATCCCTTACTCCAAAGTCCAAAATTGGTGGACTATTTTCACAATCCTCGAACCCTCCTCAAATTTCACCCTGACCGGAAATGGGAAATCAGACTCCGTCACTTCCTTCGAATACAGAAGATCGTTATCGTAAACAGTGTAACGGAAACAGAGAGTGTATATGGCACTGTCAATTCGATTCTGGCGTTTCTAGAATACGAATTCGACTTTCGTAAAGACCAACTTATAACAACGCTTCTTACACACAAACTGGCTTAAGCCATAAAAGCCCACGCCGGTCCTAACCTACGTCTTCGATCGCCCACGAAAATCTGCTCTGGATAGACGCACAATCAACCTCCGGCCTCCGTTCACCCATGTGCAACATGCTGCACCCATGTCCTCCGTTCGAAGATTAGGCTGCCATTCACAACAGCGTACAGCATTGAGCACATACCCACCTGAAGGATTCACCCGCGTCACTTTAGTGAAAAACAAAGTTGCATTTCGTAATTCCGCCAGAGGAGCTTTCTCAACCTGAACCTACCTTTCTTCATTGTTATTGCCGTCTCGTTATTTATTTTGAAAGACACATACTCATGCTAAAAGGTAAACGTCCACGTCAGTAATACATATTCTACTCGTCGGAGAAAATAGAACAAGAAATCTCACTTCTCGTTTATTTTTACATCATACAGCGTACCAAGTTCCTTCTCTGTGATTACGCCATCAGCGTTGATTTACGATATATCGCATATCCATGACGTAGACGACGTCGTCAGATCCGTGACGCGTCCAAGATTATTTTGTCGTACGACGAGCAGCGGATTGAGATCAAAGTCTGCATTACAGAATGCCCGGAGGAACGTGTAGTAGTAACTTCTTCTTCTTCGAGAGAGAGAGGAGAACGAACTCCTTGATCAGGCCGTAAAAGGAAATGAAATTCCCATATCCAGATCGACACTCATATCTCTATGGGTTTTGACATCCAGGACGAAACGCCCTACAGAGTTTTACCCGCGTCGCCTACGCCCACGTCGGGCAATCAGGGTTAACAAATTCCGATTGAACGAAAGAAAATTAAATTCACGAGCCGCTACGAGGATCAGCTAGGTAAGGTTAAAATTCTTATCGGCGACTGGCAGTCTGAGAAATACGTAATATTAATATACAGTTACACGAGATGCGTCCGAAGTGCCGGTTACATGTCTCTGGAAAATTTTCAAAATATCTCTCAAAGTTTAATGAATCTTAGCAGGACCCCCCCTCGGCAAGGCCCGGCCCCTGACGCGTGGGTCCCCGCGGAATCGTGTCAGGGCCAGGATTTGGCCGTTTGGCAAGCGCAGCCTCGGCCTTAGATTGGTGTGTGCGCGTGCATATATATATGATGTTGGCCTCTCTCTCTTTCTCTCTCTCTCTCTCTTATATATATGTACATTCTGTCTCTCTCTATCTCATTCTCTCTCGACACTCGAGGCAGTGACCTTCGCTACGCGAGAAGCTCTCGCGCCGCCGGGTGCGCGCGAATACGCCAAGTCAGTCGAGCCGTTTACTTTTATATTTCTATCGCGGAGCTCGCTCGCGCTCCCACGTGCGCCTGTGTTCCGCGGAAACAAAACGTGGGACGCCGAGCATCGCGACGCTCCTACGTAACGCGTGTAACGTCCTTCGATAATCGTAGTAGAGCTCGTGGGACTGCAAAGCGTCGCCTCAAGTCGACGGGGGATCGCACATGCGTTATGGTTTTATTTGATAGGTATTTTACGGAATGGTGCGTCGATAGGTATCTGACGTCTCTGGTAAGCGTCGCGACGTACCTGCTCGCGATTGCGAATTTTTATGGAAAGCTAGAGATCGCTGTACACATTCTATCTTGTACGTCGTGCGGCGTCTATCTGCAACCTAATTATTTGTGGATCGAGTTCCCCACCAGGAGGCAGGGTCTTGCTTGTCGCATCGACTACGAGGAGTTCCGTCTGCACTAACTGACCTGGTACATCGGGACAATGGAGGTCTGAGAGAACTCGTAAAAAGCACAAGCGGTCTGCGACACCTTGGCTTTTTTTTCGCAGACCTCTGTACGCTTCTTACTGGTGTCACGCTGAGTACTCGTTGTCGGTAACCTGACTGTAGGCAATGTAGGGGAATACTCATTGTCACTGTAGTCGGGTTATGGATGAAATTGTGGTCTGCTCCTCCGGTGAGGTGTGGTACTGGCTTAACAATGTACGACGTATTTCCTGTGCAAATAATAACGTGTCGTTAATGCTTTTGGCATACAAATATAGTTACCAGTTTGCGTCCGATAGCTCTTAAGCGGATATCGAGTCTCAAAATTAACGAGTAATATTTCAAAGTAATCGGTCGCACGCCTTGATTCGTCCATTTCAATATTTTCTATTATTACCTCCTCTTCTAAGCGTCCATCTGGCGGCGGTTGCTCCAACTACTCGTGTGCTCCGCGCGGCCCAGAAATTGCCCAAAAAAAAAGAGACAAACGGCGTAAACGTCTTCCGCCTTGGATCGTAATCAATGCTCAATTTAGCTCGCACACGACTATAGCCGATAAGAGTCGACGACGGTGTTTATTATAGACCCAGGCTAACCCGATGATCAGTGATCCCCTTCTGACCAATAGAAGGTTAAGGCGTGGATAAGCCGGAAACGGAGCAGCAACAAGGTAGACACGAAATTCCGTGGCGCCTCTCGATCGCTGTGAGAAAATGAGCATAGAAAAATTGAGTAAAAGCCTTATCTCTCTCTCTCTCTCTCCCGTGTAAAGGATAAGCGACATAACCTCTGTATCGCCGAATAAACAGAACGAAAAACAGAAACACTCACCGTCTCGCGTATTCTCATGGAGGAAACTAATGGGGTCTAGGGAAAAAGGTAGAGTCTCTGCAGTAGCAGCGACGGGCCGCCAGAGTTTACGTATATCGGGCGTGCGTCAAATGTTCACGAGGACATTGCGGAGAACGCAAAGGTAGATCGACGGCGATGGTCCGTTCCGATTGGCCGTTACGTTCGATGGTGGGGCTGAACGAAGCAAGGTTACCAACTGGTACCGCCAGACGGCGCCACCGTCGAGCGTCGTTCTTTGTTTCGCCGTGAGGCAGTCTCCATCCAGCAGGCCGGCTAACGAAATTCGACGAACTCTCGACGCTGAGCGTTTAGCGCCCGACGACGCCGCGTCGCGATGCCAAAACGGACGTGAGTAGCACGCAATCGAACGCGCGGCTCGAGAACCTTCCTGTAAATAGCGGTTGCTGTGCTGGTGTATCCGTGCGTCGTGCACCTGCGACTTTTCGAATAACCCAACAAGGAATAGGACACGCTCGAAGACCAGTGACGCGAGGAACTTTTTATTCGGTATACGTCGTCATCGTCTTCGTCCTCTCGGCAACGTTATTCCCGGATACCACATAACCCCGGGTGCTGCGACCGAAGACAAGGGTGTCTCTCGTGATTAAAAGCCTAACGTCGGGAAAGCCGAAAACGCTCTTTCTCCCAGTGAATTTTTGACAGCCACGAACCTGACGCCACCACTACCCACCAGCTACAACGCAGCGATGCCTATTTACTGTCTTTGACACTCCGCTCTGTATATACACCGATACCAAGCCTCATCTGTTGTGTTGTTGTTGGTTTTCGATAGTATCTTAGCTGCTACTATCGCTTGGCAATTTCGTAATCGTGTGTCGATATACCGTGGATCGTTTGGCGCGATACTAAATAACGAGAATTACGGATTGGCAGTTTACGGTGCGGACAGTGCTCCAGGATATAACAAGGAGGATCGTTGGCTTTTGGTCGAACCCACGAGGAAAGTTTTTCGTGGAGACAAATAATTATATATTTACTCGGGCAGTGCTGGGTGGTTAAACGGCGTTCGCGCCCCCCCTCCCTCTACCCTGTAAACGTCGTCGCGACGCCCCGCGTCGTTTCTGACGCACGAGATACTCGCGAGAGGTTATATTCCTAATCGGTTTATATACCGCGGCGATATACCTTTATTCAATTGACGGATCGTCGACCGCGGATATTTACTTGTGGATACGTATGGATATGTGTGTGTATATACATCTTTGAATTTAATAACGTGCTGTGCTCCGCGGTTGTTATATCTCGATTGCACCGTTTTATCGTGCATCCCTCTTCGGTATTCTCTTGGATTTACCGGTGGGTGAATATTTGATTTTTATTTAACCGTGAAACGTACGGCAAGGAATACGCGTGGGTTCATATATATTTTTTTCTTTTCACCCTATTTCTCTCGCTGTGCATATTTCTTCCCTGTGCGGGTGGTTGTGTTTCTGGCGGGTGCCAAGTGCCGTGTGCCGGGCACGGGGTTAACAGTGAATTTCACGGAGTCGACGACGCGGGGTGAGAGAACCTTGGAGACGGTGGAGAGTTTCGGCGTGGGATACGGCCAGGGTGCTAACACAGGCGACTGGATGAAACCGCCGGGGGACCTTTTTCTCTACTGCGACATGAAGGACCTGGGTGCCGATATGGTATTTAGACGAGACAGTACTATTGATCCTTTCATTTTTTATTTTTGGCTATTCTTTTTTTTTTATTATTCAAACGTCACCGAACATCATGCTCGGATTATTCCTTATCGGTCGGCCGTGTAACGCCGTGTTACTGGATCGACATCCTAACGTAATAATGCTTTCTCGTTTGGGAGTCTCGACTTTCGAGGTTACGTTAACGCGGGACTGTTTTGATAATCGATTATTGGCGTTTATTAACTCTATCTGCTGTGGAAATATTTTTTTCCTCGCCTTTCTTGCTTTCTTTATGGCTCTTTCTTTCTCTCGCTCTTGTTCGTCCGATGGATCCCACGACGCCATATTACTGCCACTCTCGCCATTGGCTTTTCGACCCTTTTTCAATCGTGGATTCTCGATGCTAGGGTGATTACTCTTTGTCGTTATGGGTAATGTTGATTTTATGTAGGGTCTTGTTTCTTTTTTTTTTTTCCTATTTTACGCTCCTCTTCAACTACTTGCGAACATTGGCTTAGAATCTTGTTTGGTTTTACTACGAAGCATGAAATCTACTGGTTGTGCTCGTTATTTCTTAATTTTTATTTATTACAACAAAAGGTACGTCACACGCGTTCTTCTCTAGCGTCAAGATACCTTTTTTTATTTATTGTTGCTCGTTTATCATCAATTTTCAGGATTCACTCGTTTTATCTCGTGATTGGACTTTTTTTTCTTTTATTTACAATACCCGCTGATTACTCACCTGAGTATCTTGAGTCGTATCTTCGCTTCACTGACCTATCCAATGTTGAGTCAACTTCCTTCACGTCTCTTTGTTTTTCCATATTTTTCTAATATAACAAGGATGTTTACCAATCTCAAAGAGTAAAATCTCTTATCTGATTTTTTTTTCATGCTCAATTGACATTTCGTGTATATGCGTTGACTAGTTTTTCTCGTTATGCTTGACGTTAGTTCTCGTTACTGTTTTTTTGTCAATGACAGTTGATTTTGGATAATTACGTTTTTTTTTGCCATAAAATCAACGGACCAAGCTTCGTAAAAATCTGTAACTCCAAAAAAAAATTCATATCTCTCGGGTGACACTTTCAAAAAACTCTTGGTGCCACAAGAATTTTATTGGAAAAAGTCGAGATCCCCCTCCCCAATAAATAGCCACCTCTCAGAGATTCGACAGACACCATGTTTCGGTCACAGGTAAACAATGTCTTATCTCGAGTGTCCAATATAAAAAAAAATGCCAGAAATATATGCAATATATTCAATCGTTATCTCAGTACGATGTTTTTGTTTACCTTCTGGCCAGCCTGAGGGAGAAAAAAAACCCAGCCCCCGACGTCCCGGACCAAAATTCTTTTCCTCCTCCGTTCATCGCGCACTCCGAGGCACAAGAAAATCAAAAACCTCTTCGTCCGTTACAAATATAAGCAAAGCGTAAGCGCGACGGACGCTCAGTCCCCCGTGGTTATTGTTTGCATTAAGGTACGTTCACATCGCACCCGGCAGCTCTCCGCGCTTTCGCCTGATATAAAGGACGCGCGAAATCCTCGAAGGAGGTTGCGAACGACGTCCGGAGGATATATCCTCGGCCGTCACTATCATAAATAACTAGCTGCCTTCTGATCGCGCGTAATAATACATTTAATCAACGTGACTCCTCGCGATAAATATTTAGCGTATGGACATTTGATCGAGTCGCAATGGAAGGTGACAACAACCTTGGTTCGTTTCTTCGGTACGTACACGCGGCTGGGGAACGGAACGTGAGCGGGGTTATTCACTGGTTCGTTTAGTTGCATAATATATGCGCGTAAATGAGAATTGTACGTAAATTGTATTTTTTTTTCTTTTTTTTTTCGAGTACACTCACGTTCAAATCGCTACGCGTAGTGTTACGGGCTCTCAGAGTCCTTTCCCTTTTATACCTAATGTGGGACGATGTTATATATATATATATATATCTTCCTTCAGTTCCGCCGCCATTTTCTTCTCCACCTTCACTCACGTCCTGTACAATTCTCTGCGTTTAAATCCTGCTGCCGCTCCGTCACGAGGATCTCTCCGTGGCAGCAGCCATCGACACTGAATTCTCTATCCGACGGACAGCTGCTGCGTATACGATTAACGATGTCAACACGAGAAACTCCCCGACGTCCTCCCGAGGCTTGTGAACAGGGCTTAACGTTCTCGGCCCTTCCATACCTGCCGGCAAAACCGGCTGTACATACATATATATATACTCTTCCAGCGTTCGGCTCCTGTAACGCCAACGTTCGTCGTATCTTACCATCGCAGGCTTCGCTACCTACGTAACGCGACAGCAGTTCTGCTTCCTTCGTTATCGCTCGTATTCCGGCGAGGCCGTGTCCTTTTCTTGTTCCGTAGGCGCCCTGACTGGGCTACGCCGAGTTTCCACGTGGCGTGGAAGTTTTGCGACTGTCGCTCGCTTGCGTACGCCGCCTGTCCTCTGTACCTCGGGTACTTCGGACGGATATACGCTACCGCGCGTTTCACTCGAGCGTGTTTATGGTTTTAACTGGTTTCTTCTTTTTTTTGTTTTTTGAGGTTGGAGAATTTTTAACTATTTGACATTTTTGAGGTTGGGTTCTAGCCGTTTTATTGCTCTTGTTTCCTTTCTCTTGCTGTTTTGTATAAACATCAACGCCGTATACAGGAAGTTTCATACGTACACCGCAGGACCGGGCGTGTTTGTAGGTACGACTGGGAATATCGATTTCTGCCGTGACTCATTCCGTCTTTCCCGTGGCTCATCGCGAAGGTTCAGGGTTGTTCACCGGGTTCTGGCCTGATTCACTCGTGCCCCGGTACCTGCAGGTCTTGGCTGTTTGTCAATTTGCACTAGGCATCTTTACTTCCCGAGTGCGATGGCTGAGGTTGCTCTTGGACGGGGAATGAACGAGGATCCCGGTCTCTTTGTGTCCTTTGTTAACTCTCAGCGGCTTCCTTCGGTTGGACTGTCTCCTTTCTTGTACTGTAACAGGTGGCCGTTCCCAATTTGACCTTGGATTGGGAAAGGTCGATCTCTGGGAATCGACAGACATCGTCGCCTCAGGAAACTCTCCACGGCTGTCCAAGGCTGTTTCCTTCCAACTTCTCTGGTGGTTTTCATTAAAACAATTTTATTGCTTCTCGTGCCATAACTTCTCCTTTTTTTTCTCTCTCTTTCTCAACACGTTATTTCTTGTGACATTAACCTTTTTTTTTTATGACGAACCCAAATTGGTCAAGGGTACCTGGTGATTTTTTTTTCTCTTATGTCACGTAAATTCTGGATTTGGGATCATTGGTTCATACTTTGGTATGTCGCTCGATGGAATCTTACCCTTAGTGGATTATTAATTTTTTATTTTTGGTTTTCTTTTTACCGGCGGTGGGGGGGGGGGTGGCAGGAGACAGCTAGGCACTTCTAATTTTGAATTTTTATTATGACCTGCTCTTAGGGAATTATTTTGAATCGAGCGACGTCTCGCTTTGATGTATATTGGAAATGATTTTTCAAAATTTTTATCTCTGGCAAAATTTCTCTTTTTAACTTTGTTCCTTGTTGTACCTTCCGAAGCTTTTTTTTATGTTGATTCTGTTAACAGTTTCATCCGGAGCTTCTTTTTTTTTTATACACGATTTGTCTTCCATCGTGTCGCGTTACACTTTTACCAAGTATACGATTGAGAACCCCTGACCGTGACATATCGTACCCGGATCATTGTTGTCCTGGCGATAAACATTGCCTAAGAAAACAAGTGCTGTTTGCCGCCTGCACCATCGCTACATGAAAAGTCGGTAGTAATCGAGGGTTTTTTTTTCCTTTGGCTTTGCCAAAGCTCATGATAACTGTTCGTACTTTCTCTTTTGGTTCCTCGGTATCATGCGGTTTATCCATCGTAACGTAGTTAGGCAGTCGTCAGAGATATTGAACGCGTCGCGTGGATGGGGATCATCTGGTTTAAGATTTGAAAGAAAATCAAAAAATTTGCCTGCTTTGACATTAATTATCTGTATACTTTAGATCGAGGGATCGATTTAACTGACACGTGGATCTTCGTGCAACGTTACTGTCACTCTGCTCTTCTGTCGTTTGTCCGTAGTAATTGTCCGTGACTTTTCCTTTTTAGGCATTGACCTTTGACTCCGTCTCATAATTGACATTAGCACTCACGACGTGTCTGGACGTTTGGGAATTTTTCTTTTTCCCTAGGATCATTTCGTTGAGATACGTTTTCTGGGCGCTTGCGATTACGTGGTCACTGTTATGAATTTCAGTGTACACATTTCGACCAGTTACTTGTTTTTTTAATTTTGTCTATGCCTTTTTATGATCCTCTGTCAATTTCTTTCACGCATCTTTGTGCTCGATTTTACCGTAGTCCATTAAAAAAATCTATTCAAGATATCCCCCACGTCATACCGATCGTCGATCCCACGTGGCTTTGTTTGCGACTTTAGTTCCGATAAACTGAAATGTGGCGCTGCAGTCGCATCGAATCTCTTTTCAAACGGCCGGACGCACGTCTTTTTAACTCGCACCCGTCATTCTGGCACGTTACCAGCTTTGTTTTTGCTGCCTTTGACGTTTCGTCGGCGTAAACATTGAATTTCTATGGTTTAAAATTTGTTAGTTATTTTTTTTCGAATACTTCATCGTGGACAGGATTCGTCCGAACGACAAACCGCCATTGAATGGTCGTTTTGCTCCGACGATGGTTAACGTGTACATTTTGGATTTTTTATATTAATTTATTTCATCCCCGTGCATTTAGTCTGCTGTGTAACTCGAGATGATGTTCTGCGTCTGGAGATTATCGATTACCCGTGCTGCTTGTATGGTTTGGCTAGTTTGTCTTTCGGTAAATATCGTACTTGAACGGGCTGTACACGGTAAATACTCTGAATCCTCTATGGCGGGTCTAGACTGCTTTTTGGTTATCTTGCGACATAGGTCTTCGCAGTTGGAAGGTTAGGTTAGCTGGTCTTATGGCTGGAATGACATCTAGAGCCTTCGAGTATTTCGTGACGGGTTGCCATGGTGATAAACAATTTCGAGGGAATGTTCGGAAGAAGACCGGAACGAGTCTTGGCGCTTTCGGCAATGCGCTCTCGGTATTGCTTTTTTTATACGCGGGAATTGTTTACAGCGACGGTGGAGGTGCTGGAAGAGACGGATAAGGAACCGTGGATAGAAAGAGAAGAGCTATGGTGGTGACAGAGATACTAACCTAACGAAAACGTTGTAATCGTGCAGTGTAAATTTTGTACATAACCAAGAAACTAGGGATTTCGAGGAAATGTCTTATCGCCCGTAAAAGAAAAATGCTAAAAATTTTTCTTTGAAAGTACAAAGTTTCAAGGTGCATTCTCTCCAAATAATCTTCACGTCCGCGTACCTTCCCCTGCAGTGTCTCCGTGTTCCTGGGTTACGCCAAGATATTTTTCTCGCGTTTCTACAAAGTGGTGGAAAAAGTGGGGTTGGTACACCGTTCCGATTGATTCTTTCTGTTTTTCTCTCTCTCCTCCGTCATACTCATTTAGTCGTTCTGTCTTTCTCATTCTCACAGTCTCGGGCGTCCTGTCCCGTCGGTAAAACAGAGTGCTCGAATACTTTTTTCCCCCTTCAATACTCGATGGGTAAAACAGCGTGGTCCGATACGCAGCTCTCCCTGTGCGTAAAAACATTAAACTGCGCTCTCCGCAGCAAAGGACCTCCAGGCTCTCTCGCCTGTCTCTCGCGCGGGCCGCTCCGGTTACTCCGGAGGACAGTGGCCGTGACCCGAGTGGGACCTGGGGAGGGTCGGTGGCCCCGTGGCAGCAGCAGTAGCAGCAGCAGCGGCTTCCACCACCAGCTAGAACTCCCACGTCTCTACGCAACTATACGTCACCTTACACTGTCCTCCGTATATACGTATACGGTACCCGTGTTTTCAGCTATACTCGAAGCTATACCCTCTTGCCAGTATCTATTCCCGTATAACCTCTTGCCGCTAACTTTTCTCCCTCGACAAGGATACGTCTGTAACGTTATACCTGAATGATCTGCATGCAAACTGCTAGTTGAGTACTTGCGCCCGGTACTTTCTCTCCGTACTGAAATTCATTGCTACTTGTACCGTACATGTTGTATGGTCTTTTTTTTCAATACTTTACTGTACAGTAAAAGATTCTTTTTTACTTTTGTACTATTCCCTTTTATGGTACTGTAATGGTAACTTCTTTTTTTTTTTAATGTTTCCGTACTTGTTTTTCTCCCTTTGACTACCTCATACATCTGTCTCGGGACCTTCTCTTTGTATCAACCCCCCTCGATCCTCTTGCCTACCTACCACTGTCACCGACAGGGTGTATCCCGCGAGAAGATACGCAGAGACCGTAGCGAGCGCGACGTCGTTCCCATCGCACCGACGCCGACGACCAGCCGCGACGCCGTCTCCGTCGCGACGCGGTCGATACGCCCGGCACCAACCCCCGACTGACCGAGCCGCCCTTCCTTACCTTACCTTACCTCAAGATTACCTTACCTTCTTCCACGGATAACCTAACCTCAATTGACATGGGCATCACCGGCGTAACCAGCTGGCTCGAGCATGTATTTCTGGTATTTTTTTTTAAGTATTATTAATGTCACGTAAAGCCTCGTTCACAATGGGTCTGCGAACGATACTTTTCGATACTCGTTCGGTTCTCGTGTCTGACTTATGACGTGTGTTGTTATATTTTTTAAATCAAATTTTTTTTTTAATTTTTGGGGAAATTTGTGTTTTTCGGAATTATACAGTTTGATGGTATTTCTAGTGATTTTTTTTACACCGTAACAGATCTGTCGTTTTGATGAGAAAAATCTGCGATCTCGTGGACTTTTCGTTAATGTTATTTCTAGTCGGCTTGATCTCTTGTCCAGATTAAACGCATCGTCGTGCCTGCTAATTTCATCATTATGCAGTTGGACTGCAGTGCCGTGCTCAGGGGCGGACCATTTTTTTTTCTCTAGTAAATTTTTTTTTCGTATTTTTAATCACTGTCCGGGATAATCTTGACCGCTAGGAGATCGTTCACAGTCACTTTTCTCGGAGACACCTTTTCTCCCATACGATTTCTAACCGGTTGTCTTAATGGGGTTGGGAGTTCGAAGAGGGGGGGAACCAGTTTTGGACTTTTTTTTATCGTGGCGCCACGCGCTACCCATGGATACCAACATAAATAGCAAGAGACGAATCTCCTGGTGGGGATCGAACATTCAATTTTATTCATTTCTGACCGAAATGCATCTATGACAGTTTCACTGTATCGAAGATCCATCGTGACCAGGGGCGGATGGGTTGGGGTGGGTTCGGGGGGGAGGCTATCGATTACAATGCGTTATCTCGGTATTGACGTTCGTTTTGAAATTTCTATAGGGAATTTTCGTTCTCTTTGCACGTACCATAAAAAAAAAACCCAGTGAAGAAAACTCCGCAACGAACACGAAATATAAACAATAACGCAATTAAAATCCCTATGTACGTGTCTCTATGGTATTCGTAGCTAGCAGAGATAAAAGTTACTGCTGCTTTCGGGTTACGATTCGTAGCGGCCATTTTTTTTTGTCCGCTTCCGTTTCTCTTAGCGTTCAGAAATTTTACTCGGATTCACGAAAAATTTCTCTACCTCGCGTTGCTTCCACCTTTACTCTTCCACCCTCTTCATCTCTCTCTCTGAAGATGTTTGGAGACCAAGGAAATCGTCCTTTCGTCAGACTTCCACGACGCAGGTTCCCCCACCCAATAAATTGTATACCTCGAGGCTCAGTTTCCATGAATAAAATCGCCGGCTTGCCTTCTTCCCCCGTGCCTTTAGACCGCACCGCCTGCAACCTTATGCAATCGACTGCATAACTGCATCCATACACAGGAAAACGTGTCCTACGCCTGTTTACGTCCTACGTCGCTCTAGCCTCTCCCTCTTACTACCGTAGGCAACTTTGCTCTCGGATCTAGTGACTTCGATGTTAAATCAGTTGAACCGCGTACGTTCGGTTATGTCCCTAGGGAATATTTCGTCAGTGATTGACCACCCTGACCACCTCGTAAAATAATAAGAGTGCCCGAGTATGTCATTAGTTGTTCTGGTTATGTGAAAAAAAAAGATCTGGCTCGTTACGTCACTGACCTGCCTCTGCCTTACGGCTGAGGTCAGGATCCGAGTGTTCTGCGCTATTGAGTCATATATAGCTTCCAGAAAGATGGAATATAACTCGGTATGAGATGGCGGGGGGGGGGGGTGGCGTGGAAGATATCTCTAACCTTACCTTCGAATTTAGAGAATACAGTGTATGTCGCTCGGGAAGGATCTGGGGAATTTTTTTACATTTTTTTAGCCAGGTCGAAAGGTCGATCTACGGCACTTAATAGCCCTGGTCCAGGCACACGTAATGGCCATCCCCCCAGGAGTCATTTTCTTTCTGTTGGTACGGGTGATTACGGTGGTGTACGGTGGATTGAAAGTAAAGCTAGAAAGAGATATATTCACTTTTGCGTTGGTATTAATTTTGGGTGGGGATAAATGTCGCTGTTTTGGTATTTCTGCTAATACCGGTGAATGCGGTTCAACCATTTGCCGCACAATGGACATTGTTTTCTAGGGTTGAGTTTTGCGAGGTAACGTTGCACTGGGTTTTCATTGTGTGTATGGTCGTGGGTGGGTGGGTGGGGGGGTGGAAATCTTTGTCCTGGTTCACCTCGAGAATTTACGTAGCACTGAGTCATAGGCTTTGATATTTGCTCACGTATTCGTTGGTATACGGGGTATTACGGTGTAATGCATTTTTTTTAGTAATGTGGTTCGTGTCCGTGCTAAGTGTCCGATGCTCATACGATTTTACGTTTTTTTCTGTTTCAGATCGCACCCTCGGCAAAAAAGCTATGGGGCGTCGACGAGGGCGGCTCGAAGGACGAAGGGGGTGTAAAAGGCGGTGGGATACTACACCTGGGAGACCACCAGATGTGGCGCGATTCTACCTGGAGTACCTCAGGTATTGGGGTTATTTTTTATTTTTGAAATTGATATAAAAAATTTAGGATTCCGTTTGTTGCCGGGGGGCGGGTGGAGGGGGGGGGGGTCTGGAAGAGGAGTTGGGTTAACGTTGCTATTGAAATACGTCGTTGCGTTGTCTGTCGTTAACGTTGGGGTAAGACCCTGGACCTGGTTCATCCTCCTCGTCGCACGTTAAACGGGCCACGCTTCGGGCAGATCGTGGCTGGTCGCGTTTTCATGTGTGCGACGTGGCGATGGGTGCAACGCGGCTGTTGCTATGGCGACAGACGCCCGGCATCGGTAGCGGTGGGGGCAACGTCCGAACGGCCCAGGCTCGTACCTACTCATCAACCCCAGGGGCTCTTGGTGTAACCCCTAAAACCTACCCCACCTCGAATGCTAGCTAAGAATAGCTGATCTTGCTCTTGGGCTGAATAGACCGGGACTTGGGGGCCTTAACGAAGATCCTGGGGATGGCTGATGTCTCGTAGCTCTTATCTGTAGTTGATTTATTCGTGGGTGGTGGTGATAGCGGAAGCTACACTTAATATTTTTACACTTTGTATTGGATTTTGGTGTACTTTGTGACACTTTTGTTTTCGCATGGTTTATTGACCGATTTGTCTCTATTATTGCAGATCATGCTGTTTCACAACCGATCTCGATGGGCACTGGAAGACGTATTGGGGTTGGTACTGGGTACCATCATCAGACATCGGAAGGTGCTGTTCTCAGCCCCAGAAGCAGGTTTGTGTTTTTAAAGAGTTACCGTCACTACGTAGGAATCGTTGTCGTGGAGGTATAGCCGGTCTATGAGTTTAATATATATTTTTTTTTCCCTTTTTTTGACAGGTCGAAAACAATGAAATTGCTAGGAGGTTGCCACGTGGTTTTACACAAGATCACTTGAATGCGTGGCGGAGGAGAGAAATATATTTGAGATAAAAATTATGTAACTACGTACTGTCTGGCATAAATTTTATGCCAAGTCATATATGTGGCTCCTTGAAAATTTCATAGTTTTCGACCTCTCAAAGGGACACATTGAATTCGTGAACGGACCATGGGTACTCGGTTTCACGTGGTGCCTAATCAAAGGGGAGCTTGATTGATTCACTTGATCCAGAGGTAAACATGTGCGTGATGAGATTTTGTATTCAGATATCAAAGGCGGAATCATTAATGGTGACTAATGGACTGTATATATGTATATACAGCATTGCATAATTAGTGATAAGGACATTGTGTTAGAGTATTGTGCCGCGAGCTTTGTTACTGATAATGCAAGAATATGGTATATGAATATATAAATATATGCTTGGGACTGTATAAAAATATGTTGAGAGTTTAACGGGGAAATAAATGATTAGAATTTCACATCCAGGAACCCTTCTCCAAGGAGACGCTTAAAACAATCGGTTATTTACGTTTGGATGTATAGAATTTAATCGATAAGAAACCACGCTCACCAACGTTATTTCTGTTTTTTTTAGCGAGACTGGCGGTCTTGGTGTTAAAATGGTGGAATACGTTCTTGGATCGAGTCCTACCACCCCAAAGGATCTGGAGCCTCGAATTGTCTCGCTCAGATTGGTAAGGAATCCCTTTGGGATTATTCCTATTAGCTAAGAAGATGAGGCGATGTGTATGTATGCTATTTTGATCTCGTGTGTCGGCAGAACTCGGACGCCGATAAAAAGGAGAAGGAAAAGGGTTCAGCGAGTCCATTCGACGGATCCAAGGACGATAACGGTCCTCAGGGTAACGGATTGGCCTCCCAAAACGGTCTTGACGACGACAAAGGATTCAAGTGAGTAATCCTCCCCCCAGCAGCTTCCCGAAGGATCCTCTTCCTGCTGCCCCTTTACGGTGTTCTCATCTCGACAGGATTAAACTTCCTTCGCGCTCTGTAATCCTTAAGCCAGCGTCGCAACCCTCCTGCGTTCTTCGATTGGAAATCGATCTGTCCTTTTACCAGCCTGACTTACCTACCGCGAGAAACTCCTTTACCGTCTGCCAATGTATTTTCACTGTTGTATTATTGCCATTGCGCGACTGGTTGACGCAGAGGATAAACCGTGAGAGTCTATGACGATATTACTGCTCAAGGGCAAACTCATTCCACTATGGGTATTTGTAGGAAAATGTGGCGGTGGCTACTTTTCTTCTTTGACCAGGGTACTACCCACTTGGGTTTCGCCTGTATTTATCCGCCATCTAGAGGCATTTTGTGCAACTCTGCTCTCTACCTTACCGACGCGCGTTGCTTCAATATTTACTTTGTTCTTGCGTATTCTTTTGTTTTTCGTAATAGAAGTTGGTCTGGTAGAGCGTTTTTTATTGTTATGTGTTTGTTTTATACGGAAACTTCTCTTGCTACAAAAATACTTCTTGGCAAATTTCTCTATGGTGTCTTGTTCAGCTCCGTCGGTAACCACTGCAATGAAACTCCATTGAAAATTTATCAAGGCTGTACTACAGATCCTTCACTGGTCATTCTCTTTTACACGTATCAATTCCTAACGTCCTCCACGATATTGTGTCTCCTAGGCCTATAGGCTGCCTCCTCAATGTTACACAAAATGCACCGTTACCGGCAATAAATACAAGCCGAATGAAAAACCTGCGCGACAAGTTCATCGTTTCTTTAAGTGACTACTATTCAGGCTATTGACTGCCTAAGAGACAGTCACTCGATACATACAACAATACTGCCAATCTACACTCCTGTCAATTCTTATGTAAAACCATTGCCGAGTAAAAAATCCAGCTGTATAGTCTGCAAGGCTTTATCGACAAATTATATATATATATACATTTTCGTAACAACCCCCTTTCAAAAAAACAAGTAAAGCCGTACACCAGACTTTCCCCATATTATCAGAATATCAAACACGCCCGAGTCACAGTTACAGCACCAACCTGTAATCGAAGGTTCGACAAATTTTCTCTGAGCTCTCGCCAATATTAACATCGCTAAAGTCACGTTTTAAGATCTCAAAATTACTTTCGCGATCTTATCACCGAGCATCCATGGCTTTTAACCAGTCAGTCGATTGAAACTTTTTCTTTTCTTTGACTCTGCTCCAATGCCACGTTCGTCGGGAGGGGGAATCGAAAAAAAAAGCAAAAATCGAAAGGACCTCCGCCATTATCCTTGCGCAATACATTCTTCTCGCCGTTCACTGTATTTCTATACTGTGACACAGGCTTCAGGCCTGTGTACCTAATCTCCGTACGCATATTATTTATTTGCTATCCATAAGAGTCCTTTCCCCAGTTTAACACTTATCCAAGTGACTCTTTGGCAATTGTATTTATTATTTTTCTACGACTTTCTCTCAGATCCTCATCGGTGGCTCCGGGCACGATCTTCCACGACTATCGCTCTCGAGGTCTTCCACGGACTCAAGTGAACCACGACTTCCAATGGTTATTACGTTATAGACGTTAAGAAGCTGTATCGGCGGTCCCTGACATTTACGAATGGCGGGTGGCGGTCAGCAGGCCGACTTCCAAAGCGAAACACCACGTCACTTTCTTTATATAGAGATGGAATTTCTAACGCGCTCCTTGCGAACGCCGTACACGGCAGTTATAACAGGATTTGGTTGGTGGACCGTTGAGGAGAAGAAAAAAAAATGTTAATACCGCGGCACGGTGCTGTTGTCTTTTTTTTTTCTTTTTTTTTTTTGAATACCAAAGAATTGCTGTTATTAGTATTTCGCTAAGGACTCCAGTGTACGAGTGCTGGCGTGTCAAAGCGTTATAACGAATTATCGAATCTCTGAGGAATTTTGTAATTTATTCTCTTTTATCTCATTATCATGATCGCCCTCGTGCCTTCGTACAAATATATGGAATTTCGGATTATGTCATCAGGACAAACACGAGTGTGCTTCGACCATTTGGCTGGCTCGGTGGATTCTTCTAACCCACTGACTGAGTTAACCAGACGGCTCCCTCGTGCTTCTTGCTTCTACAGTTTTCTTAGCTGTCTGTCTGAGTCATTTCTTATATCCTTGATTCGACTCTGCGGATTCTCATGAATCATTTTCATCTTCGTAGGATCGTTAGACGGTACGGGTTATCATTGATGTAAACTAGAGTGAAAATTGTGCTTCCAACGTGACAGGAGTCTGAGGTAGAGGTGGTCGTAGACTCTGAGAATTCTTTGGGATTTCTTTTCCTAGTCGTTCGTTTACTCCTCTCTGAACGCCCTGATGATGCTGGCTCCCCCCTGGACCACGATGTTGACGAATCGATTGTCTAATGGATTTTTCTCACTTGCAGTCGCACGCCAGGAAGCCGACAGCCGTCCCCGGGCGAGGAGGAGTTTCAGAAGAACGCGGCAGCCACCCTGGCAGTCAGCGCCGGAGGTGGCGTTGTCCTTCTGAAGCAAGGAGTCGACGTCGTCGGTAGCGAGGAGCATCATTTCATCTCTGCGTTCGCATCAGCGCCGCCACATCATCTTCAGCATCATCAGGCACCGCCGACCCATCATCTTCAGCATCCCCATTCGCACGCGGCCCAACTGTTTGGCGCTCAAGGTCCGCCGCCACCTCAGGGTCCGCCACCGTCCCAGCAACAGCAACAGCAGCAGGGACCACCTCAGCCCCAGGACACGACGACCCACTTCGACGTCCAGGTGAGTACATTTGGTCTTTGACTCTAACCCATCTTTCTAGGTCCAACCAGATACCTAACTCAAGTTTGCCTGCCTGCTAAAAAGTTACCTGCCGTACGTCTCGACGCCGCTTCGCAAATCCAAGCCACGTGTCCTTAACGAGTTCCTGAGAGCACCGGTGGGAATATTTAAAGCGACCGTCCGTATGGATGTTTTTCTTATATATTTTTTTCTACCGCTTCCTCTCCGCTCCTCCCACTGCCCCTTCCCCACCCGCCACTTCATCTTCTTCTTATTCTCAGAGTGTTAATTTGGCAGCGTTGTTATTTTTAAAGTGCGCACGCGGCACTAATGAGCCGACCAACCACCCAGAGCAACCATCCCCGTCGTCGTCGTCGTCCTCGCTTCTCGTCATCCAACCCTCTACAGGGTATCCACCAACCAGGGTATCGTTTCTTCAAGACTCTTCCATCCTGTCCTTGGACACTACTTCACCCATCGCATCCCCAGCTTCGTGGTTGAGGTCCATGCCAAGGCATTTCACAGCCTTGACCTTGCCCACCGGTAACCCTGGCTATTCGACCGAACGGTTCCATCCCTTATTGCCATCCCTTCCATCGAGTATCTTCAGGGTGCAGCCTACACCTGCAAAACGTGGACTCGGGTAAATCCGAGGTCTCCTCCTTAACCGCAGATATATAAATCATTGTGTGACAGCTCGGCCACCTACTTTGAATCCTATTCGGAAAATAGAACGAACGTTTCCTCTCCTCTCGCCGTTTCCACCCGTCTACCCTCGCTTCCCTCCCCCTTCTCAGATGCATCTTTGTACATACGTATATATAGCCCTTATGTACTCAGACTCTCACTCTACATAGATACCAGGCTTACTCATGTAGACTGACTACGGAACACCCGGGACACGTATACACACGCCTATTTAACTTTGCCCGGCATTCACGTTCTGCCCTGACCGACGGTCTCTCTCTCTTTCTCTCTCTCTCTCTCGCTACGCGATACGTTACATACCTGCGTTAACAAAACTGGCACGTGAATGTGTCACGGCTACTGGTCATTATGCACTTTGGCACAACCGGGAGGGGGCTATCCGTTGACGAGTGCCGAGCAACGTCAACGACGGTTTTACCGATAACTCACATGCCGAAGCGAACCAGCCTTTAGGCCGTTTCCAATGCTCGGAGAAAGGTTAGTTAGAAAGGATATATATATATATATATGATCTAAAGCAGACACTGCAGGATATATACATATATGTGTTGATCCTGAATTAAAAAAAAAAGGTAGAAAAGAATCCAGGTCGTTTCTTGCTCTAATAGTTCTTTTTTTTCTCATTTTAGAGAAATTTATCTCCCACATCGTGGTAAACAACTGTTTACCGTGGGTCCTGTAAACTGGTCTTTAGTGTCTCGATCGCCTCACCATGACCTACCTCACACGTCTCCTTTTCTCATCCCTGGGATCGTCATCGCGACCAAGATAGACCAGGATGGATCTCCCTACAGAGATGCTGCTCCTTCTCCTCCTCCTCATCCTCATCCTCCTCCTCCTCCTTCTCCTAGACTCTGGCAAACTGCTTCGGGCTGCTGCTACGTCTTTCCTTTCTGCGCTTCACTCGTACCAGGAACGTGATCGTCCTTGCTAACCCATTTACCGTTCTTCTGTTTGTCAGGGTTTACGTATTTATATATATATATTATATCTCTGGCAAGGACTGCCTCCCACACGTGCCGTTACTGTCACGCGTACAGGTGCGCCCAGCGTTCTGTTATCACTCCCCCGGAGAGGAGGGTCTGCCACCTTGTGGTCTCCTGACGCAATACTAAAATTCCCTCGGGTTATTACAATTAGTGACTGGGGTTTGTTCGATGCACGTGTATTAATGCTCACGTAGACCAACGGTGGGGGGGTGGGGGTGGCAGACACGCTGCCTACGCACGTGTCAAGAGCACGAGAGTATTTTGTAAGAACCATCGACAGCCCTGCCTCCCCCTCGTACCCTCGATAATAAATACAAAATACAGTCGGGACACATCCGACCTTAACCACCTACGTGGTTCGTTCGCACTAACCATCCCCTGTGTACACGCGCCTTTATTTCTATCGTCGCTTCACGAGTAAAGGATTTGTCCGGGGTAAAACTGTCTTACCATAAAAAATCTGCCTTACCTTCAGAGCCCTCTACCCTAAAAGTACTATTTTACTCGTGGACCTATTATAGTCACGCGCGTGAATCAAATACGAAAAAAAAAATATGTTACGTACTTCGTTACGGCAGTGCTCGTGGTTGCTTGAAGTCACCCCCCCCCCCCCCCCCCCTCCAACCACCCTCTCCCCCCTTCACTTTTCTTCTTCCGTCCATTGCCTACCTATCCGCATTCTGATCTTGCTCTCCCACCTCTTTCCGGCTTCGTGGATCCTCGGTGAGAGAGTCGCTGAACGATTAGGGGAGGTTGGGCTTAGGAGGAGGGGTGAGGAACGAGGGGAGTGAAAAAAATGGCAGAGAAAATAGATCCTAGTCAAAGTCCAAGAGAGAGAGAGAGAGAGAGAGGCCAGAGAAAATATAAAGAGAGCCGCAAGGCAGTAGACACACCAGTCCCTGTACCGGGTTGTTGACTCCTTGTCCATTCAGCATAAAGTGCAATGACTCCTCCGACGATGAAAATCTGTATCGGTCGGTCTTAGGCCGCGTTTCCAAGCGTCCTGTCACGCTTCGCTATCTCCTGAAATCCCTGCGTCTAAAAGTCACTCCGACATCCAGGGAATCCCTTGGCCCAGGACGCTTTCCTCGGACCCTGTTACACGGCTTTTCGGACAACCATTTATGCTCTTGGTTGAACAGTGCCGCCATGCACGTTGGGTCTGTTTTTTTTTTTTCATTCCGTCCGAAGAAACTTTTCGTCGTACTGCGGACTTTCGCGCGAGCTTTTCGTTTACAGCGATTTGGAACTTCTTCCATTGTGTCGCCGCGGGGAATGGCTTGTCGCTGATGTCCCTGAGAGCTTGTCACTCATCCGACGATATTTCTGGTGGATACTTACGTAAGGTCGCGCGTTGGGGATCCGTATTCGTTATTACGAGCGTCCCTTCGGCCAACTTCAGGGCATAAAACGCTATACGTGGAACACGCGAGACGGTATTGACGAAATTTTGATTTCAGCTAGCTGTGATTCTGATTTTTTGGATAGTCAAGAATTAATTTTTTTTTTTGAAAATCTATTGTCTCACACGTAGGCTTCGAACGGGATACACGAAAAACGTGAATATCCCCGAGTCGTCCACGAAGCAGATTCGGGGTCCGGAATGTTAACGACTCGACGTTGGATGACTAAGTGGTTACGTTGACGGAAGATCATCCGCGAGAGATAACACGAGATAATTGTGTTAGCGATGTCAGAGGCTTATCGGTTGCCAAGTGTGTATAGGGATAAGGGTTGAAGGTTGATATTGAAATTTTTTTTGAAAGGTACTTCATTATTAAAAGTGGTGCGATTTTTCTCGGGCGTATCTCTGTCCTTGTCTCGCGCACGTACACCACCTTAGGGTACCTCTCTCTCGCACTCGCGGTCGGTATATAGGGTAGTCGAAAGTTTTTCAGACTTTTATTCATCGTTATATCCTTTTCTTTCGGTTCCCTCGAACGGCTATGCCGTAGCTTTCAGGGGGGACGTCTCTGTCGTAAGATGTGCCAGCGGAATTATTGAGGGCAGTGATATTATTCATTCGAGGGTTGGCCCGCCTGGGGCAGATGAGGTCTAGTGACTCCTGGCTGTGTTGGGGCTTTTGGGTCTAGGCCTCCAGGTAGGCTCTAATTAAAAGGAATCGCCCGCAGAGTCGAATTTAGCCTAGAAAACCATCCCTTAACGAACACAACCCCTAAGCTGGTCCGGCCCTCATCCCTTGGCACACTCGACTTTACTTTGCCCTTCAGGATAGGTGCTAACCTCTCTCTCTCGCACTTATCAACCCGTAAGGGCAACGTCGTCATCCTCGTCGCCTCGGACTTGATGCTCCTCCTGCTGTTGCTACCCTTACACCCCACCCCTCCTCCTCCTCATCTCTCCCCCCTGGGCACTTCAAGCGTGGAAACACAAAGCAAAATCCTGAAGTCGTGACCAAGTACACGAGATCACGACACAGGGGTTCTCAACCGGGTGACTGGGAAATTTTTTTTTTTAATTACCCTGTATTTTTGTTTACTCTCGCCCCGTTGTATCCGTTTCTCTTAGGGTTGTCGCAGGGGTGGACGAGCTGTTTTTTTATGGGGGGGGGGGAAGTACGTCAGTGCAGGGGAAAATCCTTGTGTCGATACGCCTCTCTTTAACGTGCCGGACATACCTTTTTTTTTTTTATTAGTTTTCCGACTCTCAACCCTTTTTACATTCCCCTTTATTTTTCATTCGGTCAGGGTTGACGCGTTTATGCCCCGAGACACGCTTCTCCGTCGGCGTCTCATATTATAATAAGAAATATTGTAGGGTGCGGCCTAACGTGCAAGGGGTGGGGGGGTGGTAGAGTATATAAGGCCAAAGGGGGTAGGTCGGTGATAGGTGGGCAAGTGGGCAGGGTAGCTGGCGTAGGAGGGTGGTTAAACAGGCGTGGCGTGTTGAGCATGGGGGTGTTGTCGGAGTACTCTGGACTCTGAGGTTGCTCGCTAGGGTTGGTTGCAGGGGGTGGCTCGGGGGCGGCAGGGGGGGATTTACCGCTGGTTTCTCGATGTGTAACACGCTAGATCGCGTGCCAGTTCATCCCCCCTGGAGTTCCGAGGGTTCTCAACCCTTTGAAACCCCTTTTCTGTATATTATCCAAAAAAAAATTGACCCCCCCTCCCCTCTTCCATAATTTCGACGGCGACCACGGGTGATGATTTCTTGAAAGTGCGTATCCCGGGATACATAGGGGTAGTGCCTCCTCCTCCTCCCCTACCCCCTACAGAGTTAGCAGGGTGTAAATAATACGGCTATGAAGCCCACCCCACCCACCACCCACCCACCCCCCTTGTTGGATTTGAAGTGCAGAGAGTCTGAATGGGGTGGTCGGGGCGGCAGGGGGTTATTCTCCCCCCCCTCTCTCTTTCGAAACAATAGGCTGTCGGCCACGGGCGACGACAATGTGCTTCGCTCCTCAGGACAGAGAGAACCCACGAAAGTAGATGAAGAGGAGGATTGGGGTGGGGGGAGTGGATTCTGTTCTTGTTTCTCTCGTTCGTCCCTCCCGAGGGTTTCTCCGTCGCACGGTCGCGTACTGTCACCCGGGAGCCCCCCCTCCCTTCCTCTTGAGAGGACCCCCTCTCGTCAAGACGAAGAGGTGCGTACAGTGTATCACAAAATTAAGAATCCACGTGCCAATTAAATTTCAAGGAGTCGAAAAGTCTCGACTCTACGACCCCTCTGGTCTCCCTCCCCTTATTCCTCTCCTGCACTCGTATTCCCTCGGCTTCGCTCTATGAGCTCGTTCGCACTTTTCGTTATCTCAATGTGTCCGGACGTTATACGCGCGAATTTCCAGAAAATAAAAAAAAACGTGTGTGGCACGCCGGAACTTTACGTTTCGTTAATTAACATTGGAATTAGTCGACAACGATGACCGTGAATTTTTCGTCTTTACTTTTGATACCATTTTCAATGCTAGACTGGCTTGGGTGCGTGGCTCCGTCCTTGCTCACGTCGATTCGCCAATCTTAAGAAAGTAGTCTTCGCCCACCCACTGCCCTTTGTTTTTATTCTGTTTTCACCCTTCGAGGAGCCAGGACTATACGGGCCTGTCTCAGAAGACAGTGTCTCCTATAGACTGGATGGATTGTACCCGCGGCGAAAAGCGAGGCGACGTACGAGAGGTAGAGCGAGAGAGAGAGAGAGGGCTAAGGGAGAGAATAGAAAGGTGGGAGAGGGGGAGAGAGAGAGACAGGTGATAGGGTACTGGTGGGAGTGCGAGTGAGAGGGAAGGAACGTGTACGCGTCACAGCGGGCCGCGTCGCGTCACTCAAACCAGCGGCCCGTGGGAGCCGCGCGCGAGGAGGCTCGAGCCGGAGCAGCAGTCAGTTCTGAACTGCCTTTCTATGCGGGAACCGTTGCGAGCGCGGCTTAAGCCCCGGATTACGCTGGACTTAGCGGGTTGCTTCGGTCTCGACGTCTGTATAACTATATAACTTACGCCGACCCAGCGTACTCGACCTGGACTGAGCCGAAGGGGCTCTCTCAGGACAGCTCCAGAAGAAGACTCGAAGTGTCGTGTGTATTTCCGGTCGCGGGTTTCCGCCACTGCGTGCTTTTTTGTGCCTTGCCCGAGGAAGGGTGTTAACTAGGGGGTGGCGGTGGGGGGGTGTGTCTGTGTGTTCCTGTGCGGCGATCGGGACTGAAAATTTTGTGATTTCGAAATTTATGGTTTGATAGGGGAACTTTTTTTTTTAATTTCGACCTGGTGTCGCGATTCAAAGGACTTCGTCGAGGCTGACGCGAGTAAACGAGATTTTTATTATCGACTTCCGGTCCGTAAGGGGGCACCGGATCCCGAGTACTCACTTTTTTTTGGCTTTTGGGCCACGCTCGTCCATGGGGTCTTGTCGCGGTTATCGCACTTCGGAAATACGCGGGTGCGTCAGTCAAGACGGAAAGACGATCACTGGGTAGGACTGGGGGGAGTGGGTGGTCACGGGGTGGTTACGAAACTCGTTAGAAAAAAATATCAAAGAATTTCGGTCTTCGGCGAGGAGGATACTTCGAAGAAATTGTGAAAGTAAAATTGTGCCGTGATTTTTATACCCGTATACAGTTGTACGTACGGATGTACGCTTGTACGCTGTGAACTCTCGAATTTATCGTTTTCTAATTACTCGAGCGTTTTTTTTTTTTTGCGTCTTTCGGTGTTGCCGTGTAAAATTTTGACTTCTTCGCTCCAAGAGACACTGCGAGGAAGTATCTTTTCCGCGTGGTCTGGTCTCTTGAAATCGTGATTAGCTTTTTTTTTTCTCGAAAAGAATGCCTTATCGGACAGTCAATTGATTACGAGAAATTCACGGGGCACGATAACAGCTGTCGTATCGACGGACAATAGTAGTGCGAGGATGCGAAAGTGAGTTTTCGTCCCTTTGACGCACGTGTGCGACCGCACACGTGTTCCGGTTAGCAGTGGGTCAGAGGTCAGGGTGTTTGTGAATTGTGAATTACGTCGTATCTTTCAAACTCCCCGTCTTCCCCCTTGTCCTTCGGTGAACAAGTGGGGCCCCACGTGGTCCCACCTACGGGTAAAAGGGGTACCCTGACTGTGCGCCGCGACGGGCTCAATGTGAATCGGCCCGTAAGGCTCTAAGACCTCCGGTCTGTCAAGTTCATAACCATCCGGAGAACCGGAAGTCCATAAGGAAAAAGGGAAGTCGCCACCCGAACAAAATGGTCGTCCTCGAACTGGAGGCCGTGTATGCCCAAGCAGCCCCCCACGCGAAACTGCTGAACAAGCGTTTCGTCGGGGCCCATCATTGGCTGGGACCACTTAAGGAGGCCCTGGTCGCACGACTCGCGGCTGACAAGGTACACGCTCTTATCACTTTTTCCACGTTACACGATGAAATCAACGCGCCTGCCCCCCTCTTCCCCTCTCCCTGTACATCTTTTGCGGGTCCACAGTGCCCCCGGCTGGGAATTAAGAAATTAAAAGGGGGGATGTTGGTTAGCGAAATTCCCCCCCCCCCCCTCCCCCCTAATTCTAGCTGGCTGAAACTACGCCGAGTTAATGCCGCCGGCTCTCATAGCGCCACGAAGCTGCTGGCTTATACCACGTGCCCCGTCAAGCTGGAAATTAAATTATCGACGACGGCTCTCGCTTCAGCCTCTAAGGCTTTTTTTTCTCCCCCACTGCGCACCCCCCTGCCCCCTCCCCCCATGTTTTCCACGGGATTTACCAGGGCGCCTCGACGGTTCCGCACTCGCGATTTAACCACCGCGACGCTCTCCTTCCGCTAGAATGCTCTATGGGGGACGACGCTTGGGGCGAGGGGAGGGGCGGGGGGGGGGGGAGGTGAAGGGAGGAAAATGGGTCTACGTACTTTTATGCACGTATAGAAATATTAATCCCAGGGTCGGTTCACGCGTGTCTACCTACCCTCTTTGCAATTTAGCGGGTGGGTAAAGAAAAAAGTGGGAAAAATTTTCATAAGTTTTACGATATTTTATTGTGTCGTTCGTTAGCATTTTATTTCCTGCTTTAACCCCTGTCTACGCCAGTCCCATGATCTCTTCTTATTTATTCCTCTTCTTCCGCGGTCAGAAGCCTCTTACCTGACTGCCCCCCCTCCAGGGTACCGTTGCCACGAGGCCGCAGATCCACAGGAAACCAGGAAATTCTCGACTCTGCTAGGAGAGTACCCTGCGATAAAGGTCAGGGCGGTGTTTTCACGGTACTCGTATACGTGGCGGCAAGTTGGATTTGTTTGTGTTCGTAAAATATTGTCGACCGGAGCAACTTTGTCGCGTTGCCCCTTTTTTCGGTCTATCGCTTCAACTTTTTTTGTAAATACTTCTTCCGCTTACACGTGACTCGTTCGTCGAATGGTCGTGGCCATTCCGAACCCCGACGCTTCGTATAAGCAGCTGAGAATCCGTTTCCATGGAACTGCCTAAGCGCCCAATCAAAGACCCCATTGTCCTAGCGTCATTGATCAGCTCCGAAAACACAGTCGACACCTGGGCCCATCCCTTGGCAACTCTGCTTGTCAGTTTGGATGGATGTAAACAACCCCCCTCCGGCCCTTTTTAAAAAATTGATCTTTATCGTCGATACTTTCGGATCGCCCTTCTCGTTTCTCAGACTTGCGAATTCAAATATCGAATAATTTTCGCGCCTTAAATATTACCCAGAAACCCCTTGAACGCCACGCGTACCGAAGTACACTTTGGTGACGATAGGTGGCTTCCAACGATTTCCATCGGCTTCCCAGTCGATCAGCTGTTTATTCGGTGAGAAGTCAGGAAATAATAATAATGTCCAGGAAGGAATGCTACGTGGACTCCTGATACCGTTCAGTGAGAATGACTTTTTCTCGACTCGGCCAGAGTTTCCTTTCTTCTTGTCAGCCGCGAACAACGCGTTGCAAAAGATGACGCAATAATTAACGAAGGATTTTATTACCACGATATTCTCGCATTACTGCTGAATCGCGGATAGCCGAGATCTCTCTCTCTCTCTCTCACACACTTGGTATTAGAAACCAAAGTGAGATTAGCTGCATTTTTCTCTCTCTCCCTGCCTCTATACCTGTCTCTCTCGCTCCCCTTTGATATTCGTATTTATATTCAAACAACGCACAAACTGGATTCTCCTGTATTTTTTAATCCTAGTTACCAATTTACTCCAAGTTTCCTAGCGTTGGCATTCCTGTGGCTAGTTTTCTTTTTCTCTTCGACGTTCCTGCCCCTTTCTGACTCTACGCCATTGTATTCGTTTCTACGTGTCACGCCGTTACGTCTGCACGTAACGACGACGATGTCACAACGACGCTTACTGAAACGAGAGAGAGAGAAAGACAAATTTTGCTTCCCTCAGCAAGATTGTCCTCGACGACGCTTATCGGCACTTCCGCTCGCGGTTTTGTCACGGCTCGCTAACGGAAACGGTCCTTTCCGCGATGCGGCGATCGCGATTGTTAATAAAAGCTAGAGGAGTGTGGAGAGTATTAGGCGGAGGGGGGAATGGGTGGGTGGGTGGGGGATTATGCCATTGCTGCGACGCTTCGGGAAAGCGTTCTCTCTCTCTCTCTCTCTCTCTCTCTCGCTCTCTCTCTCTTTTTTTTCCTTTTCTTTACCTCGTACATTCTCCTTTCTGACCTCGCATCTATTTCTTCCGTGCGCGTCGGGAAAGTTGGAAAGTCCGTAATTTTCACGCTGGCTAAAATGAAACCTTATAACACGGGAGGGGGAGGGGGGACGGGAATGTTTGGCTGGATATTATTTTTATATTTATCTCTCTCTCTCTCGCCGTGAAAAACGCCCGACCTACTGGATTGTTTCGATTGAACGGGAGCCAGTAGTTGAAATAAAAAGAAAAAGTCCGAGAATTCGTAAAATATTCAATCGCCACGGAACGAGGGAATAAAACCACTTGCTACGGCACTGTGAATCGCTGCTCCGCGCTAGTAAAGTCTAGTCGACATATATATATATATATATATATATATATATATACGTATTTCTTGTTCCAACCAGAACCCCCTGGTACACACTGAGATATCAGGATTGATAATTGCGTGAAGAAGCATACTAGGATCTCGGGACCTCGTGTATATTTCGTAACTCGCAAAGTGCATGCCCCGGGTACCACGAGGATTCGTGGAAGGTATGGGTATTAGATTTTCTTTATTTCCTATGCCGTATGCGAGTGCGAGGGAGACAGACTTATGCCGCTCGCACCGAGTAAGAGTGAGACGGATATATACGACGCTCGAAAAGAAACAAGTAAATTCATTTTCATTTTTTTTTCGCTTGTCGATCCTATCGTATAGAAAAAAATACTTATTTTCGTCGATACTTATCGTTCGATTAATCGAATCTATCCACTTCGATATATTATGTACACACATATATACATATATAATTAGCATTCTCGCGCAAGTCAGCAGGATCGTCCGGTCGTCAGCTTCGTCTCCCGTATTTACCGAATTCATTTCAATGCTTTCATAGGCCAGCGACTCCGGCGATAAATAAATAGGTAATTATTAATTTAACGTCTTCCGACCGTCAGACCGGTATCACTCAATACGGTACTGCGTTCGCGCACTTATGAGAAACGGTACCGTTCGCTCGTTAACGCTCACCCGGTACACTCGTCGAAATAAATTCACCGTTACGCCGCGCGAAGTATTTACTACTTCGTATCTCCGGGATAACGCGCGGAACTTGAATGGCGGGAGATTCAAATTTGCCGCGCTCTCGCGGCGCATCCTTTGCTGCGGAAATTTGATACGGAAATTGTTTTTTTTTTTCATCCTTTCTTTCACACGTGCGGTACCACATCACGTATGTCGATTATCAGGCGACGGGTGCTGAACGATTTTGGATGTTATCTAAAGTTGAAATATATATTTTTTTTTTCTTTTCTCTTTGATTTTTATTTCTCCTCGCAACGTTTATACGAATCGATCGTGTTCGCGCACGTCGATGGTTCACGGTCCGAAGGCGGAGGCCAGAAGTCAGATGGTACATATGTACAAGCCTTAAGGTTGGTACCAACCTCCGCCATATATTCTCTCCTGCCCCCCCTCCACCCCCTTCGTAAATGTCGTATGTGATGTGATTTCATGTCGTGTGATGCGATACCCACGCAGAGCTTCCTGGCTTGTTTTTCCCATCCTAACCCCTGTCTCTCCCTCTCTCTCTTTCTCTTTTGTCTTTGCTCTCCCAACTTGACGGGCGAGCGGGGGGGGTCTCCTCAACCTCCTTCATCCTTTCTCCCCGCCTGATTTTGTCCTATGCGCTACCTAGTTTCCCCTCTCGCTCTATCTACCTCCCCTCTCTCTCCCTCTTTATGCAAAATAATACAGGTGTCGACGTTACGCGGTTCTTCGCAGAACAATGGCTCGCATATTACGAGATCCCGTAGGCGCCATTTTGAAGTGTCTTGCTTGGCGGGATTTTTGAATATTTCACATGGGGCTTTGCGTGGGATTCGACGTGAGCTTGACTTTGAAGGGACTGTCTATTTCGCTGCGAGGGGGGGGGGGGAGGGGGGGCAACGAAGAGAAGCGGGGCGGCCTATGGCGGGTAGAGGAGAGGAGGGGAGTCATGAATACGATAAAACCTCCATGGGACGTAATCAGGGCTCGAAAGGTCATAACATTTCATAAAGGTCAAATTCCACCCCTCATTTTCACTCGTTCTCTCTCTCTCTCTCTCTCCCCCGCTCTCTCGGGAGTATTAAAATTCTAAACTAAAAGTCCAACGAGTAACGACGCCATGATTCGATTGTCGCCAACTTCATATACCTGGACGGATAGTCACCTCCTTTTATCATCCTGCCAATTGATCCGGTCTATATAAACTCCTGATTGCTGCACCCTTCTACGCTGTGTTAATGTGTATATACTTTATTAACCCCCTCCGCCCTCCTCTATCTCTCTCTCTCTCTCTCTCTTGCGCATCACGTATGCACTGTCACTCTCGGTCTACTGTATCGGCACGTCCAAGGGTTTTCGGCCCATTAGCCTCGCCCAGGAATATACCTGGCCTGTGTCTGCCGGAGGGGTTAGGTTAGGATTTCTAAGCTTCTCCTTGAACGACCTAACCTCGTACCTGCATAGCAGCCCCTGGACTGAAAGTTTTTTCACTGTCGCGTAGGAAATGACAAAATGTCCGGTCTTCTATCCTTGCGACTTATTGCCAGTCGATATGTTATCGGGTTTGATGTTATCTGATAGACGTGTATATATATATACACTGTGAGAGAGTGCTGACATACAGGACATAATATTAGTTTGAAGAGCTGGGTTTATTTTTTACTTCGTACGTGTATATATATATATATATTAGGTTATTACTTATCGGTTACTCCGCGCTCTACTGTGCCCTGCTTCGTGTGCATGTATATGTATACACATACACGTTATGGGATTATTCTCTCGCTCTTTTTTTTTTCCCAGTATTCGTTACGCAGGCAGTATAGACACATGGGCGAGACTCTGACAAAGTGAAGGCAAACAATCCGGCCGTCTGTCCACTCGCGGAAAGGACGATAACGGCCCAATAAAATCCGTCTACGAAAGACGGCGGAGCGCGGTAACGCGAGGCGTCCGGCCTAATAAAACAAATTGGTGCCTGACATCGCTTTGTCAGACCCCCCCCCCTCCCCACTCCTTTCTACCCCTCCCCGTGGACCCGTAGGGTCTTGGTCGCGTCGGTAGTATCAGGGGTTGTTCTACTGGCCAGTTAGGCCGCCACGAGACGCCTACCCCCTCCCCGTTTCCCTCCCCCTTGCTCAACGGGTGAAAGTAACAAAAAGAAATGAAGTCCCCAGGGTATCCCCGGATTCCTTGACAACCCTCGATAGACATTCATCCCCTTCCGGTTGCGTGCTAGATGAGAAATCTTTTCTTTTGCCTCCCCTCTCCCCCCCCTCCCACAATTTATTAGAGACCCCCTCCCTTCATGACAATTAAATTCAGGTGTTAACCCTCTTCTCGGCCCCCCCCTTCCTTGCGGTGTATTACGCAATCGGCAGTGGTCCGTTTCGACCGTTGCGAAAATTTTGGAAAAATTTATATGACGTCATCGACCTGCAGTGACGCTGCTGGAGTCGTTTCGGTGGGCATGTTGGGCGCCCTTTGAACTTATACGTGTAGGTGCCGAACCTTCAACCCCCTCCCCCCTGATGTAAGGTGCGGCCGTATGGCAGCCCATTACCGCGGACGCACCCTTAAAGGCCATCCAATAATAAAATCCGCGTCATTTGGCTAAAAGCTCCTATCGACCCCCCTTGCTTCTCTTTCGTTACTCCCTCCCCCCCCCAAAGTCCCTCTTTTTCTCTCACAACTACAGCCCCGCTGGGTATCCGGTATCAAGGTGCGGCCTGGTTCTTATCATGCGACGCGAAAAACCAACCCCTAATCCGAGCGGGGGAATAAAAAATATCCGTCACGCAGCTGCTGGGACGACGTGAAATTCTACGATGACCGGGGGAGTCCCCGGTGTATATGCGCCACTGCAGTACACTGTGTCTGACTAGTCCCGGGTTGATTCCACTGGCAGCCGGGAATAAAGTTCTCGGCCCGATAAGGATGTAAGGCGCAACCGTGGCGCCCATGGAACTCGAAACCGGAGGGATATGGATATGGCTTGGCGTCTACTATCGTCTGGTTTATTTAATTGAATTTTCCAACTAGGCTAACGTCGAACGGGAAAAGCCCGGACACGACCCGCGGATGATATCACAATGGCCTTTTGTCTTAACCACGGAGTCTCTTTGCGGGATAGCATTTTTTTTTCTTCTTCTTTGTATATGTATTATAGAGTGCCATTATTTTCTCACCCCTTCCTCTCCCCCCCCCCCCAATTCCATTTTTTCCTCTCGATTTCACATTCAACGACTTGGGTGGGGGGCATTGTTGCTGCTCTCGGTACGTAGGTACGTCGTGAGCCGGTACCACCGCCTCAGGCCCCCCCCGTACACAATACAGAGTTCGACACGGGGTCCTTGGTGGCTCGGACGTTTAAACGTCGATAACCGGTTTTCAATATGGCGTATACAATAACGTATGGTTAATGCTCTTTAAATGCAGGAACCAAAAGTAAACGGCGGACACTGAATATCTCGTACGCGATGCTCAGAGAGCTTGAATATACGTGGTCTAGGTAGAAAGTAGGTACCGGTATGTGTTCTGGTATATTATAAAAGTAGATCGTCCGCCATTTTTCTTTTTTTTCCTTGTCTCTGAAATTTCTACACGAGTATGTAGAAAACTTCGGGACTCTCGTCTCCATAGATTTTTTTTTGAGCAATAAACCAGCGAGAAGAGGAATGACGTACTTCCTCGTTAAGAATCGGAATTGCCGATTTTCTCTACTGACTGTAAATTCTTTCGGGTCGCGATACCGTTTCCAATCGACTTTTGATACAGCCTATATATTCCGTGCACGCAAAGAGCACAGTCCGCCCCAGCCAGTCATCCCAGCTCTGCCAGTCAACCAGCCAGGTGAGCTAACGGTCCTCGGACGCGGTTAAGTAACGGGCTCTTCTTGGCGCGCTGTTCCTTTCTCGGTTCTTTCTTTTACGTCTCACGTGTTTTCGTTTGGCTTGTCTTTTTATCGCGTCGGGACCACCATTAATATCGACGGGCCCCGCGTTCGTCATTTCAGGCCCCGAAACGCATCTTCGTAGTCGACGGCGGTTTATTTCCAGATTGGGACTTGTCTTCTTCTGAGTCGTAGTATACGCTCTTACCGGCATCTAAACATTCTCTGAGATCACGCTCTCCGCGGTAGGGGCCTGATCGTTGCACGTCGCGTCGTGGCGTGTACGGTAAGGCCCAGGGACGCGGGATTACTTTCAAAATGGCCGACCACTCTAGAAGGGGCCTTAGGTAATTTAGAAAATACCTTTATGTGTGCCTTATGTGCTTGTATTGTAGAGTGGCCATTTTTTTAATGATCTCGTTTTGGGCCTTATACCAATGAATGGGCCCTGGACCATCGATGTGGCTACTCGTTTAACTAGGAATTTTCACGAGAACAATCTTTCACTGTTATTATGCGCAATCGTGCTGCGTAAAATTTTTTTTAAAGACATTCCATTTCTCGCCTGATGATTTTCAACTTTTATCTAATCCTTCGTTAAATGTGCTATCCATCTTGTTTGGATTAGTCGAAGCTTGGAGGATCTTTTTTCCCTTTTTTATCTTCCGTATTGTCAGTGCCCCCCACACCACCACCACCACGCTACGCCTCTTGCCAGCCGCGATCAGCCAGCTGGAAATCGCACGGCAATTTTCAGCTTTCTCGTAGACACTTCGTGAGACTGTCCGCAATTAGGCAAGTGGAGACACAACGAAACGGAGTGTCAGTATCAGAAGAGTGGATGCTGAAACAATTCGAAAAATCTCTCTTCGTCGATCAAGGATCCATGAATCTTATGATCGCATACGTATCGGACAAGGACAGAGCCATTCGAAGTGATGTATTTGTAACCTACACGATTTATCGTCGGTATAAAAGTGACGTAATCATCCTACATAATTTTAAACCACCAGAATAACAGCAGACTGCGAAAAAGGTTAGGAGTAAAATTAGGATTCCGATTGGTCATTACCGATGGAACCTTCTTGACCGACCAATGAAAATTGATTCTTCTGCTATACGACCTGGCGGATTTAAATCGCCAACGGAAGCCTTACGTACTGCAATGACTCAGCCTGTATACTCTTCCAGGAACCCCCAACTCCCCTCCTGCTAACCTTTCTGACCAATCCCGAGGTGCTCATTCGATTCTCAGTACATTGATTTTTAAAAAATATTTCTTCATCCTCGTTTCCCTAGAAAATACTTTTTTTCACGAAACTTTGTTTCCGGTATTGCCTCTGTCGATCTACGCCAGTCTTCGCGTCTCCTGGCTTCAACCCTGGAAAAAAAAAACACCAAAGACGACAAACAATAGTCACAAGTTGCGGCTAGTTGCGACACAGGGGAAACCGTCGGGAGCCGCAAAACTTTCTAACGGAGAAACGACGTGACGAGACACGTATCTGGTAGTGGAGAAAGATTGAGAGAGACAGACACACGAATAAACTGATGTCACGGAGAGAGAGAGAAAGAGAGAATCCAGTATAATATCAGGGAAAACAAAAAAAAATTAAAAGCCAAGGAGCGACAAGTGGAACGGACGGTGTAAAAAGCGTTGGACGTTGCGCGACGTTTCGGTAATCGTGGCCATACCGTGAACTATGAAAAATTTTGTAGAACGAAAAATTGTCGCAAATTAAAAACCCGCCTTGGCATTATATACATCCGTATTCAACATATATTTATACACGTTACTTTACGTATCCCTGAACTACACTGTAGATTGTGTACATGGGTATACACAGCTATACTCCGTACAATGTAACTCTATGATCAGCGTAGAGCAAACTCTATACTCGTATAAAGAGGGCTAGAAAAGAGTAGTACGCTTCGCGTAACAGAACAATGGTTTCTTTAATGCTCGTGACCGCGTTCAAGGTCGAAGGTCTTTTCTACGGTTGAAGACCAGGTGGCTTAAAAAGTCCTCCGAGCATTGTTCTCTCTCGCCAACCTCTCTCTTTCTCTCTCTCTCTATCCCCCAGTACAGAATCGAGTTCATTAACCGCCATTGGGATTCTAGCCGGTGTTCACTTCTATGTTTAATTAGCGTATAAAAATATTTTATACTGTTGGTACCACTTCCGGTATTCACCTTCCGGATTGCTTTTGATTTTACTTACGACACTGAGCTCTCGTCGGTTGGGAATTGTCTGCTCCGATACTGATCTGATTCCTTGATGTAACGAGAGCGAGAGAGACAGGCTACCTGGTTATAGCATGGCGTATGACTTAACTGTAGACTCTTTGTACCTGATGCGTAACCCGTGGCGGCCATGAGCTCAGGAATTGACCGTGCATTTCGAATCACGTAGATCGTACGCGCCAAACCGTGGCTGCGGGTTGACGGTCAATTAAAGTCTGGGCTCTGTTGTATAAGACGTGAGCGGTCGGTAAGGTAGAGACGGAGGGAAACGCTTTAGACTCTACGGTGAACGTCCGACGTGGGGGGTTCGACGACCCCTGAACACCTTGCGGCCAAGTCGAGCGAAGCTTTTTGCCTCTACCCTGTTATCCTGGTGTTTCTTGGGAAGTTTGAGATCGATTTTGATTTTTGATATCGAAGTTTTGGGCTGGACCATCGAAGGGAAGGTTATTTCGTGTATGGGGATGCTGCGAAAGTGACTAAAGTTTGTCTTTGTTTTGTTTCAGCAACTGTTTCGCAGTCAGCCGCAAGGTGCGACGCCGCAGCAACTTCAGCTGCTACAGCAGCAGCAGCAGCAGCAACAGCAGCAACAGTATCTGGCAGCCTCCCAGGCCCAACAGCAACAGCAACAACAACAAAACTTTCCCACTGCGCCCTACACCGTTATCAGCGGACAGGAACCATACGTGGGTGCTTTGATAACCGGAGCACCACCAGTTGTTCCTCAGTACTATGGGGTCGGTCCTTGGGTATATCCAGCCGGGCTGCTACCTCAGGCACCGCCACAGGCTGCAGCACCGCCACCTCCTAGGAGACCCCTGACACCGTCTTCGGCTGCCGCCGCAGCTGCCGCTGCTCAGGACACTGCTAATAACTTGGCACAGACCGTACGTACCTGGAATTCACCTGGAAACGGTGGTTGCATGTGGTTTTGGTTTTTGGAGGACAGTTGTCAATTTTTTTTGTTTCTTACAACCAGGTCCAGGGTCAGTATCAGGTCATACCAGCATACTACGATCAAAATGGCTCAATAGTAATGGGTGGTGTACGTGGGTTGGGATCAGCAGCGACCCCAATGAGGTTGGTGAGTCCAGCACCTGTTCTGGTGAACAGGGCACCTTCGCAACCACCTCCAGGACCACCGGCACCTCCACCGCCCAGTCTCTACTCACAGCCAACCCCCACGTCTCACAGTAACGCCACACCTGGCGAATGTCTGGGTAAGTCCGACCGGATGTACCGGAAGATGATCTTCCGGTGACACGTCGCCGTCGTACTCTGATATCATCTGGTGCCAGTCTCTTAGCAACTGTGTTTTATATCTCTGTTCGTTAATTCGTTACGGCAACCCTTTGTATATACATAGAATAATCTCTTCTCATCAGACCTCATGCATTTTTTTAACCTTGTGACTAAAACACTGAATAAGGAATTTATCCCACGTTTACCATGTATGTATCTGTTCTCCATACATCTAATCTGTCCATAATCTGTTTACCTATATATATATTGACCTATAAATATTTACATATGCAGTATGTATAAAATATATATATATGTACATGGATCAGTCTACAAGAGTGTGTGAGTGTGCTCGCGCCTGTCTCCTTCACAGCTGTTGCTATAAGGAGAGAAAGAGAGGAGAGCGGCTGGGCATTATATATATTATTATTAGAGCGCATAATTTGGTGTAAGGCTCTCGTAACCAGCTGCTAATAAAACCCAAATACTAAGTACGTGTGTGGGTTGCGGGCTTTCGGTGCAGGTCTGGCGGCGTGCAGTGCAGCGGCAGTGGTTGCACAGGCTCAGGCGGTTGCTGTGCAGCAGGCTCAGCAACAGGGATCAGGACTGGCAGCAGGTTTGGCTGCCCTAGGCTACGGAGGCTCGCCTCTAGGGGCACTAGGTTCGCCGGCCCAGCTACAGAGCACAGGTACACCTCTTCCCGATCCTTATCCCTGAGGTCCTATCCAAGTCTGATTATAAAAACCAGGGAACAGAAAGCACGGCCAGTTTGCCGAACGATCCGACTTCAGCCAGCAACCAGGAGACACCTTGTTTATTTCACACCTTGTACCATCCTCTGTATCATTCACGCATGCTTCTCTATGAATCATAACTATCTGAATGCCTAGTCCGTACAAGTGTGCCAATCGTTATGTTTTCTTTCTTGTATCTCTTGGTCATTCTTTTTTTAAACTGCCTCTCGTTCCCAAGGTTCGCTCATCCGATCTTTATCGCAATTGCAATTGACTTTTCTCTGATCGCAGGTCTTGGCTTGGGCGCTTCATCCACTGGGAGAAGAGACTCTTTCGACAGGAACACCTCAGCCTTCAGTCCCAGCTTGGAATACAGCAG
Organism: Trachelus tabidus; assembly: GCA_030142655.1. Taxonomy (NCBI): domain Eukaryota; kingdom Metazoa; phylum Arthropoda; class Insecta; order Hymenoptera; family Cephidae; genus Trachelus; species Trachelus tabidus. The sequence continues at coordinate 269,575 of JARQTI010000004.1, forward strand.
GGCCAAGTGGCCGCAGAGCTATGGAGCTCTAGGTAAGCGTCGCTGCTGATGACTTTATACGTGAGATTCTTTAGTGTGCCTGGGAATTTATTCAGGACGTGTACTTAGAGCGGCTACGTGTCCTTCGCCGTGTTCTCGGTAAGCGTGGCAAGGACAACTGGTATGTGACGACTCATGCTTAGTTATACAGGGATATCCAGTTTGGATGTGCTTGTCAAATTTCTTAATCGTACGAACGCCGTTCGTATGACTTATCTTTAGTTGTTGTTTCGTCCGATTGGTGCGTCGTTGAATGCGAGGAAGTACGCTTAATCATCCGAAACATCCTTAATGAATTGCCAGGTCGTTTTACAATTTTACCAGTCGTTGCTCGTCTCAAGAAACAGACTCTTGCTTATATATTAAACCCAGCGTTTGAATGTCTTGCCGTTCCAGAAACACAATGTAGGTTTCATGAGATACCTGGAACGTATATAGAGTATGAACTTATTAAAATTGTATACATATATTACTCAGTGTAACGAGAGAATTATCATTTCCATAGGCACAGTGACAGCTTCTCCCAGTCCTCTGGGTCTATCCTTGACGCCTCCACCTACTCTTGGTGGTTCACTGGGTGGTCTGGTTGGCGGTGCAAACCGTGTATCAGCTGCACCTGGGGCAGAAGCAAAGTTCAGGGCGAGCGCCGTACCGCCACTGACAGCTAACGGAGTCTTTGGTTCAAGTACTTCCTTGTTTCCGAACCTGGTGGGTAAGCCTGCACGCGGAGGAGCTACCGGCGGAGTCGGTGACAAGGGTGCAGGAGGAAGATCACGTTTACTGGAAGACTTTAGAAACAATCGGTACATCTCTATCCGTGAAGCTTTAATATAAACGAATAAATGGCATGGATATTTATTCTTAATTTTTTTCTTTATCGACAGATTCCCCAGTCTTCAACTGCGTGACCTTGCCAATCACATCGTCGAGTTCAGCCAGGATCAACATGGCTCCCGATTCATTCAGCAGAAACTAGAGCGTGCCTCGACCAGCGAGAAACAATTGGTCTTTCAAGAAATACTTGCTTCGGCTTACAATCTTATGACAGACGTATTTGGAAATTACGTTATACAGAAATTCTTCGAGTTTGGTACACCTGAGCAAAAATCTACCTTGGCCCAAAAGGTACACGTCACAATAATTCCTTGCTATCACAGTTCATTCTCGAAATACATGATGAGAATCTTGCGTGTCAGCTGACTTTTGTGATTAGCGTTTATTATCACTGATAAATTTCTTTTCTCCAGCATTCGAGGCAGTTTGTCTTCGACTTTAATAAAACTACTTTACTTTCTCGCTCGCAGGTTCGTGGACACGTTCTTCCACTGGCCCTGCAGATGTACGGCTGCCGGGTAATCCAGAAGGCCCTGGAATCTATCGGGCCGGAACAGCAGCAGGAAATCGTGAGGGAGCTCGATGGACACGTTCTGAAGTGTGTCAAGGATCAGAACGGCAACCACGTGGTTCAGAAATGTATTGAGTGTGTAGAGCCTAGAGCGTTACAGTTCGTCATCGGTGCGTTTGCCGGTCAGGTATATTCCCTGAGTACCCATCCTTACGGATGTCGAGTAATCCAGCGTATACTGGAACATTGCACCCCAGAGCAGACTCAGGGAATATTACAGGAACTTCATACAGCGACGGATCAGCTCATTCAGGATCAATATGGCAACTACGTAATTCAGCACGTACTTGGTGAGCACTATACCTACCTAACCACCTACCCCTTGTCACCCCCGGCTCCCCAGTCACCTAATTATTATACATGTATAACATCCCCCTCGCTTGCACCACCCTACCACATACTATAGCCAAATTCATACTGATCTAACAGAACACGGTAAGCCCGAGGACAAGGCTCAGTTGATCAGCAGTGTCAGAGGCAAAGTGCTTGCCCTTTCGCAGCACAAGTTTGCGAGCAACGTGGTTGAGAAATGCGTGACGCACGCTACGAGGCAGGAACGAGCCGTCCTCATCGAGGAAGTTTGCGGCTTCAATGATAAGTAAGTTTATTTTGAGATTTGAACAGCTTTGTCTTCCCGGAACAACGAAGTTACCTTGTCAAAGTAAAGTAACAAGTTTATTGTCGGATTGGAGCAATTTTATTTCTACAAAGATATATAATTGTCTAACGCCTGTCTGGCTTCTTTCGCTCAGCGCCCTGAACGTCATGATGAAGGATCAGTACGCCAACTACGTGGTGCAGAAGATGATAGACGTGGCGGAGCCAGCTCAGCGCAAGGTGCTCATGCACAAGATACGGCCTCACCTGACGAGCCTGCGCAAATATACCTACGGCAAGCACATAATAGTAAAGCTGGAGAAGTTCTTCATGAAAACAGCATCGGCGATGGGCGTCGCGACGCCAGCTGGGACATCGAGCGGAGCTGGAGATCTCGGGCCCATCGGGCCACCCGCATCAGCTGCTGGTCCTGTCCCGACACCGGCGCAGCAGCCTACGCAGGTTTTATAAACACGACACGTTAATATGAAAAAAAAGAAATACAGTCTCCTCTCACGCTCTGACTACTACACCTTACACACCACGTATATGTATATACGGTAATTATTTACGTATACATGTACGGTAAATAGTTCATCAAAAATTATATTATGCAGACACACGTAAACACACATGCTACATAAGTTTGAAACGTAAAAAAAATTGAAATACGCATTAGGCAACTGGTTCGAAAAACGTAGGTAATAAAACGTCCGGTCGACGAGTCGGGACTTCATCTTCGGGAAGCCTCGTGTCAATAACCGACTCGTCGGCCGAACAACGAGTCTTAGACCCGGCGGCGAAGCTGATTATTCTATAGAAGCCATCCGCGAGGAGACGGGGAAGAGACATTGATGAAAGACGATGGCAAGAGTCGTACGAGCAAGATCAGTTCTTGGACTCTTAGTATTGTACAGAATCAGTCCCAGTGGCTTTATGGGACTTTCCATAGAATAATCAGCGGGTCCTCCGGGTGAGTGTGGCGAGCGAGAAGAGTCTGAAGGACGTTCGAAAGATCAGGGATGACGTATTGGCGACGTAACGTCACTGGGCGGTTCCAAGGAACGTCCAGAGAGCTAGGGATAGATCTTGTAGTGCTGCATGCATTTACCGTTTTTTAAACTTTATTGCGATACGGGTTAGACGTTATCGGTAATAATCTTGAAAGTATGCCAAGCGAATGGGGGAGAAAATATTAAAACGCCGGAATAGTAGAGAGAGAGAGAGGCCTCTCTCAGCGACCTCAGCGGATCGTTTTTTTGTGCTTGTAGGATAAAATGGGCCCGCGGGATATTGGTTCGTAGTAGTTTATTATATTCAAGGCACGAATGGCGTTACCGGTCGAGGATTTTAGGAGCAAAGTATCGATAGCATTATACGAGGAGGGAAAGAAGAGGGAGCATCTATATATATATACGCGTTGATATATATAGAGAGAGAAAAAAATAACGTCATAGGAAAATGGCGTTGGTAGCCTCGGCCGATTCTCTTCTACATGGCCGTGTTTGTCGAACCAAGCGAAATGGCGATTTTCTCGTTAGATTTAACACGATAAATAATCCTGAACCGTGGAATTTTTTTTTTTTCTTTTTTCAAGAGCAAACCTAGAGCCTAGTCGTGTAAGGGATTTTTGAGGTGGGAGTGAAATTTTGAAAATATTCGTCACACCCTACCTCCCGCCCTCCCCCTTCCTACTGTTAGCCTTTTGACACGTGACCGCTGACTTAAGCGTCCCCCCACTATGCCAACATACGAGACGTGAGAAACCAAGAAATTTTAACAGACAACAAATATTTCCAATAGATTTTTTTTATCTTCTCTTCCCTTACTCCTCCTGCCTTTCCACCCTTATGAGAAAAAAAAGAATGAAAATTCTTTATCGACTCTCGGAAACGCCTTGCTCCTTCGATTGATATTTTTTGACAATTTGACTTTTTTGTCTCTCGTATCGATTGATTCGGGCGAACGAGAGCATGGTCATTTTTCCTGTCAAATAATATTCCCCAGGCGAGTTTTCTAAGCAGATTAAACGCGACGCGGAATTTTCCCTTTCTTTTTTTTTCCTTCGTTTTTCTCTTTTCATCGGAGCGTTCGCCAATGATTATCCTTCTGGCAAGAGTTTCCTTTTGAAAAGCTTTTTTTTATTTTCTTTTTTCCTCTCGCCACGTTCCGATGTCTCTGAACTCCTTTCGCCTTTTCTACGTAAAATCTCTTTTTTTTCGCGATTTATAAAAAGTGATCCCACTGCCTCCTTTCCCTCCTCCTGCCCCATCCCTTTCCCCGAGCCGCAATTTTGTAAATTGTGATATAAATAACAAATGTGTATAGGTCCCAATTCGACGATTATTTTTATTCCTCATTCCCTCCCTTTTAACGGACACTGTGAATATTGTGTATTATAATAATTACTAATTAATTAAATTTAAACTATGAGTTACGTTCTAACGCCGCGGCCCGCCCGAGTCGATTTCATAATAAATGCACATCAATTTTCATCCCATCCGTTCCGTAATCCTTAAACATAAAGAGGAACGTTTATACAGTTAGATAACGCGCCCCCCCTTTCTCCGGTCCCCCTCAGATATAAAAATTCATTACGGTTTTTCCAATTGTAAAATATTAACATTTCGAGCAAGACTCCCCTTTCGATGGAAGGAAACGGTAATAGTTCAAATTCCATTCACAGCGCGAGTCATGATCATCACCTTTGACCCCCGTCCTATGACCTACCCCTCCAAAGTCCTTTAACGACCCTTGAACCTAGACCCCCTCCCCCCACTGAAAGGCCATTGCCAGTTGATACCATGAGCCATTTTTTTTCATGGTGCATATTTGAATATAATTGAACCTAATTGTATATTGTATAAATGGTATAACGACCTTCGCAAAAAAAATCGAAATCAAGAATTGTTCAGCTCGCACAACCATGTCTTGTAAACTAAATTGTCTCTTATCCTCTTCTGTCCTTAGATTTGCAAGACAAAAAATTTCCTCTTCCCGGACACACGTTGACTCATCAAAAAATCTTCTCTCTTTCCACGTGCCCGTCGATTCGATCTTTCATTTCACTTGTATTATATATATATCGACTCTATCTCGACGCTTGAATAAATAAAGAGTTCCCGCGCAAACCATCGGAAATCCTCTGGCAGACTTTTCGAAAATTCCCGAGGGGCGCCAATTTACCGGAAGCGCACTTCCGGTCCGTTCGTTTGTAACAGTAGATGCGTAGTGTGTAGGGAAAGAGACAAGGATTACCTCGAATCTGAAAAAGAAGTGAAACCAAAAGAAAATTTAAATAAGGCGCGACTTTTGAGGATATTTGAAAAAATAAATTTGTAACTTGTACAGCGTGCTTCGAATTTTAGGTAAATCAGGAGAATTATAAGAAAAACTTTTTAATCTTTCGCCAACCGAAGCAGTTGGCTGATTCTATGAAATTTTCTATTCGATTTTTTTTTTTAACGCATCTACGTCTCTCCCTGTTATGTAAACCACGTGGGGTTGTATTTTAGAAAAAAGAAAATACAGACGGACGTTACTTATCTCACTGTCAAAAAAGACGACACTTGTGACCTTTCCACCCTCTGATTCGCAAATTGTAAAATATTTTGTTTAAACTAGAGAGATAACGATACAGGTAATAATGGGGGGGCCGTGACGATAATGAAAGAACAGAGCGAGAAAAGGCATTCGTGAAGAAAGTACACACAGAGTGAAAGTAGTAGAGAGAGAAGAATATGTAAAGGAAACAAGAGAAAACAGGGAAATAATGTGGAAGGAAGTGAAAAAAGAAGTCACGTTGTTTTTGTACAGAAAATAAAATCACGAAAACGTAAAATAAATGAAGAAAATTATAATCGAAGCCACGAACCGTGATATATACTATTAAAAAAAAAAAATGTAGAAAGAACAAGAATTAAGAACTGCTTTTAAAACAGAAAGAAAGACGAACGACGTTTAATCCAGAGCGGCGATGAGGAAAGGGAAATAATAATAAATTAAAAAGAAAACACAGAGAGCAGGAGGAACACATCTTTCTTTGTAAAATATTGTAAATAACGATTTATTAATGAAATTGACAAATTCATAGGTGAAACCTCTCGGTCTCGCTCTCTTCTCTCTACTGACCCCCCCTCATCTGCCCGACCCCCTCTTCTCTACCCTTTTGTAAACACTTTGAGGTTAGGTCAGACGCGTCCGAGGGTGAACCCGGGGAATCCCAAGGAAAGTCATAAAAGTGTATCGAGGCGAGAGGCTAGCGCGGGAAAAATAGTCATATTTGAATTTGAAAATGTCTGCCAGGGCTCGTTTAGTCTAGAATGCGCTAATTAAAAAAAAATTATATAAAATGCAAATATGTGAAACTACGTGTACAGTGCGGATGTTAACCTTCCCTTATCAACCTCCCTCTCCCCACTATCTCCTATGACCCCCGAAACCTCTTAACCCCAGACAACCGAATAGACAAGACATTCCAGCTATATACGAAATGCAGGCAAAGTTCCACAGGAAGCGTCGGCGATTATAACTCATCTTTTTCTTTTCTTTTCTTTTCCTTTGACATCGTTGAATAATGAAAATGGCGCGCCTAACAATTTTCTTATTTAACGATCGCGATTACGGGATATCCGTTGCAAGGGGTACCGCAACCGGACGCTTTTGAGGAAAAAGAAGATAAAGGGAAAAAAAAGAAGTTTCTTATTCTTACTATTCACTTATCCCGTTAGCGTTAGTTCTTCGTTACTTATCATTTGTGTAAAAGTCGCCGCGTCATACTTTGTAAATTAAAGAGAAAAAAATATAAAGAAGAAGGAGGCAAGCAAATAAACTATTAACGAATTGTAAACACATCATCCACGAACGATTCACATGTACACACCATATATAGTAGCCACTAGGAATAGCCCCGTACGTATGTAATGACGAAGGTTAAGAAATGAGAGATTTTTCTCGTGGCGCTCGAGTCGACGTCATCGTCGTTGCCACGAAGAATCTCGAATCTTCGACTAGCGAATTGAATGGAAAAATAAAAGATACGCGCAAATAGTCGGTACACGGGAAAGTAAAGGGAATGGAAAATATATATATATCGCGAAAGAAAGTAGGACGAACGATACGAAAGACCGAGGACGAAGAAAGGTTGAAAGAAAGAAGGAAAAAAAAGAAAACGATCGCAAAATCTCTCTTATGTCTTATTAAACTAAGATTATCGATTTACTATGTTTAATATTACGATTATTATTATTATTATTATTCATCGCTATTACCTATTATTATTAATTATTGTATGTAGTTTTGATTAACGTTCCCCCCTCCCCCACCCCCAGCGTCTTTTTATCCTTTCCTTACTCGTTCATTTGATAATAGCAGAATCCATTATTGTCATCCTCCTACCCCTGTAAGCATCTGACAGGAATGTAAAAATTTGTTTTCTTATTTTATCAACTTCACATTGATTATTCATTGTTCTTGCTTATTACTGGGCGTACTGTATATGTATACATATATGTATATGGCTTTGTTCGATAATATATATATATATACATATATGTGTAGATATATACTGGATAAGGAACCTCACACGTAACGCTTTATAAATACGGTACGATGTCCCTATTATTTATCTGAATTTTTTTTTTAAATTAAAATCCAAAATTCTCCATCATCCGGATCAATTCCATCGTCCTACTTAATGTCGTCCTAGTATGAACGTTAGTAGTACAATTATATGAAAAAAAAAAGAAGAAATATCTTTGAATGCTATCTCTATTATCTACTTAAGCTCCTCGTGAAAAATTCTTATCGACTTTTTGATTATAAATAGTGTAAATTTTTTATATAGCGTGAAAGCGAATTATCGGCCGAGCCACGATGTATGTAGAGCGTCTGCGAAAATATGAGAGAGAGGAGGAAAATTTTACGGCGTTGCCACAGTGATGTATAAACGTTAAGGAGGTGACGGAAACGAAGGTACGAGGTAGCACAGACGGGGGACTTTGAAGGAGGAACGAAAATTTGGAAAAAAAAAAGGCTAAGCCCCGTTTTTGCATTTGAAATGTCATACAGGCGATTATACTTTGGATTTTTTTTCTTGCCCATTTTTTTTCTTTTTTTTTTGGCTCTATAATCTGGTAAACGGGAAAACGAAAGGATTGTCTCTATGGCCGTGACGAGCTTGGAGAGTTTTACCGAGCGGCCATTTTGGAGAACATTAATTACGTCAGTATTTGTAAATACTGATTGACTTCGAGCTCGTCGCGAGAACTGCGTTTTTTTTTCTGTTGCGCCTTAGAAAATAATTTTCGACGATAATAACAATAGTCACGAACGGCGAAAATAAGAAGGAAAAGAGCAAAATTTTATTTGTCAAAACGTAGAGACCATGGAGTCCCTTTTTTTCTTTCTTTTTTATTTTTCACTTTTGTTTTACCGTTCTATCCTGGCTGGTCTTTTGTGATTGGGGGAAAAAAATGTATTTTTTTTCTTCTCTTTATCTTTCTCTCTCTTTCTTATCGTGTCTTTGTCACTTTTCTCCTGACGAAGTAAAGATACGCGTGTCGGCTCTCTTCGCAAGACGCAGAAAAAAAACAGAGAGAATGCATAGGAAAGATTGAAAAAAAGTTATGCTCCCTTCCTACGCCTAGAACAAAATTGATTTTGTCCAGTTATCTTTTTTTATTTCTGCCCCCCCCCCCTTTCGGTTTCCATCTTTTTTTTTTTGTAAGTATATCGCATTGTAGAAGGTAATAAGAGCGACGCCGCATTATTATTAGAAGCGTGAAAAAAAAAACATGCGTATCGTACGCGAAGACACGATGCGATGGCAAAATATATATGTGAAACGAAACGTTGCCAATTAACAAGATCAGTTCGTATCGTCTCGATCTTTAATGAAATAATCTCGAAATCCAGTCAAATTCATACAAAGTGTAAAGAAAAGCGAATCATACTCACCGTAAAAATTGTATTCGATCCGACACACCGTAAACCTCGAACTCCCGACAGAGGCGCTCTCGGCGCGCGGGAATATTTGAATCGCGATACGACGCTTCGAAGTGTCTCACGAAAACATTTTACGAATACATTAATATCTTTTCCTTGCTTTTCTCATATTTGAAAGATAAAGACGATACGCGTTAGTTTTGTTTTATTTGCGACGGGCGCATCATACCCCGGCGAGACAATGGCCGTGATATGATAATACATGTAAGTGGGCCGATCGTCGGCCATTGTCTCCCGGCAAAAAAAAAACATAAACGATTTAACGGATTAAGTAACCCTATAAATATTGATTATATATAAATATATATATATATATCTGTATATGTATATCTAAAAAAACCTTGAACCTATCGCTATATGATATATATGTAATAAGTACTATTTAAATATTGTAACAATTGTATATGATTTTCCTACTACACGCTAATTGTATTATATAAAAAGATCTGCGACCTCCCACTTGTAGTGTATACAGATACATGTACACAAGCGCAAAAAAAAATGGTGACACATTCTCTCTTTCTCTCTCTTTCACATATTACACGTACGAGATCGTACACGTGCGCGTACGAGATCCTTTCGATTTAAAAAAAAATTGTACACGGATTTATTGGCGCATACGAAAACAAGCGATTAATTATTAATTATACAGTATACGTAGAGTAAAGCCTAGTACTGGTGTGATAAGGAGAAAATTCGGTGTTTTTGAGTGTATAAGAAAAATTGTCGAAAAGGATTACAACTGTGTATGGATACTCGAATATCGTTTTGGTGAACGGTTTGCATTTGATCGTCGACGCGGGAAATTTAAATGTGACAATTTTACTCGATCACGAAATTTTTCCAGTGACACGTTGTACCATGACGAAAATTCTACGTAGACTGTCCGTGTCTATTTTCTCTCTTTTTTTTAATTCATAAACACGCTCTTGTCTTTTAACTCATGTTTAAATGTGTATTGTCTCACTTTTTCTCTCTTTCTCTTTTTCCCTCTCTGAATTTCACATGAAAATCGGTGAACATCAGCGGGGAATGGTGCGCCCTGATATTAAAGACTGATGTACAGTAGCGCGCTATTCTCTATTAAGTCACAATTTTTCAATATACACGAGGAAACCCAATAATAAACGGATTCTTAGGGCTGATGGTATATATATATATTCATGAATAATAGAAATTGTCATCGTCGACTCGTATTGCATTTGTCCTCTTCTTTTTTTGGAATTCTTTATTACTGTCATTGGAACAATTTATTTAATTAAGAAATTTTTTAAAATTGTGTTTATAAATCTTATAACGTCTGATCAAATAGTCGTTTAGAATAATTAAATTATAGGATGATTAGTGTGTCAAGGAGAAAAAAAATGGTTGCATCTAATCTGAATGGAAGGACGAATTTGATTTTGTGAATTTGAAAATTTGGAATGGGATGAAAAAAGTGGAACGAAAATTTGTTAGATTTATAATTGATTGGAACCGTGAAAGGGATGAGCGTACGGGTCGACGATCTGACGATGTCTTTTTTGAAATACGGTTGACAGAGGACAAGAAAAAAAAAAGGGAAAAACTATTATTATTCCATGTAGCAGATAATTAGATAAGTGGGACGAACAGAGAGAGACATACGGAGGAAAAAAATTGCATAACTTGTATATTAGTGTATAGAATGTAGAGAACAGCAGCATGAAAGAAAAAAAAAATTCATAATGCAAAAAATATTGCGACGATGAAATAGCCACGAACGGGGGAATAAAGAAACAAAGTAATAATATTATAATAATAATAACGGGATATTTAAAGAAAAAAAAAAAGCGAATCATTTTCGACAATGTTTTTTACAAACAGAGCAGAGCAGCGCGACTAGTTACGTCATTGTAAACATTTTTAAAACGGAAATCACAAAGTGAACACGAGAAAGCCAGTTTTCGTCTTACGTGCAGACAAAGAGAGCAAAGAATGTGAAAAATTCATGAGGCACTGATTGTACTGCAAACATAACCCCCAAAAAAATCACCCCTCTGCACAACGAATGATCGAAAGACGTTTTCTATCTTCTATAACGACAAAAAAAGTATCCGTCATATCTGAAGACAAATCTTTTTATAAAATTTTGAGTTTTGGTTTAATTCTGATTCCACGATTAAACGTGATTAATGAAAGGGGGAGGGGACGGGATAATAAAAATAAAGTGGATTTTTTTTATTTTAAGGTCAGATTGACAGTTTTTTTTTATAAAATTTTCAAAAACTCCTTTTTGTTCCCACACTTAAACTTTATCTCACCCTGTTCTTCTCCAATTGTCGTTTGAGTTCAATGAAGTTTTTGTTATCGACTTTCTCCGTCGGTAAATGAAGATTCGTTTTTTTTTTAAATAACTGCCAAACTTTGTCGTTCCCTCCGAGCATTCTTCGCACTAGCACTCATTTATACATAGAACGTGACATTTCCGAGAGTATAAATTAAAACAAATATGAATTACATTCTTGAAACTATTGTTTGTGTGAAAATTTGAGCCAGATATTTTTAACCACCTAATTGTTACTGCATTTCTCAGCATATACACAAAGGACACAGAAGACTAGAAGCATACAGACAGTCTTAACGAGGTTATCCCTGGATTTGGTCAGTACGGAAAAACCGGATATCCGCGTTCACCCTGAAAGCCCAAGACCTCGGATAATTTAATAAATAAAGTTATACATAATCAATTACGTACGAGTTATACATACTTCAGTATAGTTATAAATAATATTTGTTCGTGCTAGAAGCGGCGTATATTAACGACCTTAGACGCAGAGTTGGATTAATTAATTAATTAATCGTTACGAATAATTGCATATATATATATATACATAATATCATTTTTATTTTGCTCCTTTCTTTTTCTTTTTTCGCTCTATTACGTTCCGTAACTTTTCTTCCTTTCTTTTTACTTTTTATACACAGCATCGCATAACCAAACACAATTACACCTGCCATTGAATCTTAATTTATTTTCTTCATCGTTCGCGCCAAACTCACCTCATTTTTTCAAAATCTACGTATGGCAGTCCCTAAGATCTTTTTTTGAGCTGAACAAAGATAAAGCTGACCCTAGAGAAAAATCGCAAAAATTTGAATTCCGACTGGATTGTATTTTCAAAATTTTTTTCAAAAAATCCCTATCGCGAACAGCCGTACTAGCGTCGCTATTGATATTCCAGTTTTTTTTCTTAAATTTGTCTAACCCTTTCTTAGGAGTTCACTCGTGAGTAAATACACAGGATAATAAAATCATCCTTTTTCTTTATACACGTTAATCTTTCTCTCGCCATTGATCATTTATTCAAAAAAAAAATATTCAATCACCATTTCCAATTTTATCACCGAACCACTCGTACTCCCCCCCCCCCTCCCCGCCCACCCCTCACCGCCACAAAAATTGGTAGTACACAAAAGAAAGGAATAAAAAAACCTAAGAGAAAGAAAAAGGAACACAGAGAGACATTCGAAAGATGAAAAGCAAAAATGGTAAAGAATTAACGGTAATCTAAATGTAACATGTATATGATGGCTGTACAAATGTAACATTTTTTTCCATTATGTATGATGATGATATGACGATGATGATAATGAAAAAAAAAATGGAAGATTTGATGCTAAAAATAATGGATGAACAATTCGAAAGATTATGCATATAATAACGCATGTGCGCAACGATCGATGTGAAGACGCGAATTCGCTTCGATCGTCGATCGTTTGATTCACCCGCGCGAGTGATTTATCAATAAAACTACTATTACTCTTAATTATTATGAAATACCATTTCTGTAATAACATTATGATATAAAACCATACATTGAATGGCAATTGCTACCTGTTTATTTTCTTTAAAATTCGTTAGTTCTTTTACCCCCTCCACAGGTTGTATCGACTGCGCATGCGCGTACCACTTGTTGCTTCATGCAATTTCTTACCCACTGCCAGTTGAATTTGGGACGTGTGTGAGTAAGGTGACTGTGAAGAATAAATATTGTTTTTTTTTTCTAAGAAGTTGTATTCTTTAAATTGTACATTGGATCGTGTAATTGGCGAGTCAGCATATACTGGAGAACACTGCTTGATACTTTATCATTGTGCTCAGGCAGGTAATTGTCTTTTTCTTTTAATCGGCATATGTACATTGGTATTTGACGTGACCCTTGTGAAAATGGGTCTGCCATCGATTTTTTAAATTCTGTTCTCTATGTAAATGTTAATCTATACTGCTCATCCATACGAGTCGAGTGTGACTCTCCAGATGAAAATGCCGATAATACAAAAGTGGAATTATTATTCACTCGCTCTCTTCCTTGGAGCGTTCGCGCTCGGAGCGTCGAGATTTCTTCTTACGTCGACTAGGACTGCGCGATCTGGATTTGTGTCGTCGGGAACGTGATCTAGAGCGATGCCTATGCCTAAAAATTGGAAGAGATGCACGGACAAGGTTTAAGTGTTTTATGTTGTAATAGAGATCTTTTACGTACCTTTCCTTATGTCGGTATTGCGAACGCGATCTGTCTCTTTCTCTGTCATCTTCTCTTGCTACGGACTCTCGTTCTCTCTCACCTCGATCTCTCGTTACCGACTCACGCTCTCGCTCTCTTTCCCGATCGCGTTCACGATTTTCTCTTACTACCGGTTCCGGTTCCCTTTCCGGTCTCTCTCGTTCACGTTCTCTCTCGCGTTCCCTGCTGTCTCTTGGTGGCATCAAGGGTGGAATTGATATCGGTGGTACCATTGTTGGTATGGTTTTTGGTCCAACGTCTTTCTCCTCCTCTGTTTCCGTTAGTGGGATGGCTAGGTTAGTTGGCTGCCATGTCTGGAAATGAATCGATGGTATTGTTTCAGTTGGATTTACAAAAGAGGGTACGATGGGTGAATGCTGCGAAAGGACTTTACTGGATCGTTGCCCCATTGACTGTCCTGGGTTGGCTCGTAGCTTTGGTAATATGGATCAGCTTCTGGGATGTAGAACGGTGCTGGCTCTCCAGCATATCCTGGTGGAGGCATGTCGAATGGTGGTGGCATTCCTGCTCCTGGTGGTGGAACACTCATATCAGGGAAGCCTGGCTTCCTGGAGTACTCTCTTCTGTCTGCTGTCATTACTTGTATTACGTTCTCTTTGGGTGGTGACTTGTCTAGGTTTCTTCTGGAGGCCAAACCTGAACTTCCGATAACGTCTATCGTGCCAGCCATTTTTCTACCTGGTGGAGGACCTGCTCTTTTTGGGCCCATGATACCCGAGTACTTACTGTTGTCATTGGTTATTGCTACTTGTGGCACTCTCATTCCACCGCCCGGGTTACCCGCACCACCGCCGGCATTTAAAATTAAACCCACTCCTGATTCGCTGCGCATTCTCTTTTGACGCTCGCAGTATGCACGCCAAGTCTCCTCGTTAAAGCCGTAATTAAAGTAGTCGGTTATGTCGGCACCGGGTTGTCGCCAGGGCTTGTCCTCCAGTTGATCCAGGTTAAATTCATGTGCTGGCATTCCATTGATCACTCCGATAGTTTCGAATTCATCTATACTGAACTTTCCAGGCTGTTTGTTTAACTTGTCTGGTACCCCGCTGGCATTGGTCAATAATCCACCGCGTTTTATATTTAAACTACCATAGGCAGGAGTCGACTTAATGTCTCCAATGACTACGTGAACATCATCGTCAGAGTCAGAGTCACTGGCTGCTTCGCCATCCTCTTGACTCGATGGTTCTTTAGTTCCATTTTCATTTGCCTCAGGACTAATGCCTTCCTTATTTTCCATAGATGATGCTACTGCTCCAGCATCCTCTCCAGGAAGTACTAAGTCATCCATCGGCAGCTTTCCGTCATCCATACCGGTAAGTTCCCTACTGTTGGCTGCCTAGAAGAATAACAATCTTTTAAAGAGTACGAAGCAAAACTCCTAAAGGAATGTTTCTCCTTGCATAAATATAGGTTAAGCTACACCGATAATACTATTATAAACCCTCTAAGTAGATGGACTAAATAACAAACACGGTTTCCATATAAAGAATATGGATGGTTTTATCAAGTTATAAATCTCTGTCATTCTAAGAATTATGTAGTACAATATAATCAGAATTGTTATGGCTGAAAAATTGAGGTTATCCCCCAAGCATACCCCTGGTGGTCCATCAGGAATATCTTCCACTTTCTGTTCCTCTTCATTTTGTGATTCCTCCTGAGTGCTTAGAGGTGTTGCTTCGACTTCTAAGCCTTCGGACGGTGTATTGCTCGTAGCAGCTTCTTTCCCGTCAACGGAATCCCCGTAAAGCCACTGATCCTCGTTCTCGTCCGCCATTTCTTTTCCAAGTACTTTCTTGACAACTATTCTGTCAACAATCCATCAGCTCAACGTAAACTACTACAAAAGATCCGATAAATGGTAAAGACTAATTCTAAATTGAATGAAGAATGCATTAATATATATTAATCATTGTAACCGTACATATTACTTAGAGAAATAACGAAATACCGGTAAGTTATTAAACCTCTCCTGTTCAAAAGAATCAAATGGTTGAGAACCATCGGTAAAACTAGTAACTTTCCTTTTTGATTTTGCCAGACATTTATGATACCAAACGCAGTTTTAACTTTTCCATGAAAATTGCAAAACGTCCAAAAATGATGACGTTCTTAATACTGGGAAATCGAATTACCACGTAATTCATTTAAAAAATTTAAATTACCATTCAAAGATTATTTTTCGTGAAACATGCAACAAAAAGGCTTACTTTCCTCTGATTATATCTATGGATTATATGATCCATCATCTTTAAAAAAATTGTTGACGAATCAAACACATTAGCCCGTATTCAGAACTTGCTTTTAGTGCTAATAGCGCGCTTTTAAATGTTTTCTTAGTGACTTTTAACTACAAGCGACTCTGTTAGTGACCTTAAGAGCGAGTTGTGAATACGGATTATATTATTTTAGGACGTTGCTTTATGATTCGTCTGATCATAAATTTCATTTGAAAGCATAAATATGGGAGAGCATATGGGAGAAAATGACAGAACAATGACGAGAGGAAGATTGTCAATTAGTTAATTTTCATGGTCCAAGTTTTATTTTGGTATCTACATGCCACATGAGCGGAGAGAGCTCGAGCACGGACGGCTGGTGGCCCAGTGGTTAGTACTGAACTCACTGGGTTTTCGTAGGAAACATATTTCTGTTATTACCCACGTTTAAGATTTGCTTAGGATTTAGGTTCGACCAATCACCAACGTGAAATTGATTCGAGGTTTCTCCGTCCAGGTGGCGCGTCGACAGTAAAATGCACACGCTTTAAAGTGCCACCCGGTATAAATCCAGTCATGAGCCATGAATTCAACCATGACCTACTCTTTCTTGGACAGATCACGTGTCCAGAAATAACCTCAAAAAACTGTACACTAATCGTTATATGCTAGTTTATTTATTGGAGCGATACAGACAATTTATTTTTCATGCAACGTAATAACTGAATTATTCTAAAAGAATCGCAATGAGCTACTTGATCGTAATAGCAACGTGTAACTGCTTTTTAGATTATATTGCACCAATAATTATTAAATTTGTAAGTCATTCAATATCATACATGGTATGTCACAGTTAAGCTTGAACATTATAGTTAAAATTTTTACTTTATAGATATTATTTCGACTTTACTCTGGAAGTAAATTGGATAGAATATTACGTGATGATTTGTTGAATCTAAGACAGGAAATGTCTGGTATCTCAATGGTCGATGAGTTTTCGAAGTATGCCAAACTTCAACGCAAGTATAACAAATGTGAAACGGAATTGAAAGATAATGGTAAATTTTGTCTGAGAGATCCGCTTTTCTTTTATGTCTTTATAATATAATAAGAAATTGAAATTTTTTGTAGTGAATGCTCGAATGTCTTCTCGAATGAAAGCAAGATGGGTTATAACTTATGCCTTTAGTATTTGCAATGTAAGTGTACATACGAAAAAAGTAATCCATATGTAATACATTAATTTGCAATGTTATACTTACAGGCACTGGTAACTATGTTCCTCTTATACTTGTATCGCAGCGAACCAGTCGTTATATTACCAGAGGGTATTTTGTGGCCGTTTCAAAGCCTTTTAAGCTGGCCATGTTCTCAAGATAATGCTATTTCCTTAACAATGTGGATCATGATTTCAAGATTAGTTGTATCCATTTGTAAAAGGGCAGATGATTCTTAACATTTAACATTTTCCACTAATTATTTATATTAAGGTAATGTAAATATTTAAAATATTCATAGAGAATAATTTGTATCTAAATTCATATCCCATTCATTCTAATTTGACCATTGCTCGTACTCTGCATAACGATCACTAAACCACCGAGTATCCTGAGTTAAAAAAATAGTAAATTACAGAAATCTCAAAGGGATAGTACATAACTTTTCATAATCATTAGACATTCGATTAGTACATACTCACGTGCATACATTACACTTCATCTATTTGTAACCACATGTGACAATTATATTCTCGATACAGTAGATATAACTGTTAACACAGCGATTGACTTTGAGTTCTCGAATGCCTCAAAATCAAATTTCCCTTCGCCAACACTATCGAATAAGATTAAGGCTCACCAGATAATAGCAAAAAAGTGGGTGTATTTCGTAAAAGCATAATAATGAGTAAAATACATAATATATACTTGAAAAACATATTTGCATATAATAATTATAATTATCAATAAGTAATATTGTGTGTAAGAAAATTCTGTATCATGTATGTCCCTTTCGTACCTCTGTGCTGTTTCGTACAAACAAAGTAAGCAACGCATAGCCAGGTATTAATATAATGAAACAACCACTCGACAAAAGAAAAATCGAGGCACAAGTGGTGTAAGTCTCCTTTGTTATCTTTATCAATTTAATTACTTTATCTAGTTGCTGCATGAGTGTTTAATCATTTTTCATATATCTGTCTTACACCACTGGCGCTCATCGTATCTTCTACCCCTTTTAACAATCTTTTACACGGTCCTACGTGTCAGATCCAATATTACACAACAAGTAAAGCGCGCAGAACGTTGACACTGGCTCATGCAGACTCATAAAAATCCAATAACCATTTAATACTTAATCCTCATTAATTATCTGCTTGTCAAGGTTTCACGCGCCATACATGCGTAATCCCGTTTATAACGCATCGTAAAAAAAAAAATAATAGAGAGAAGGAATCGTATGCAATTTCATTAGTCCTAAGCACCAACAATAATGGGTAAATCATCATACAATGTGATACAACCAAACGATACTTTTCGTTCTTCCATCGCCTATGCACAAGACTGAGACCGATGCCGGAAGTACAAGAAGATGCAATTTGCACTTGCGTCGTTCAGATTTCCTTTTTACTGTAATTGCGCAATTTCGTTGCATCGACAAGCGATTCAATTGCATCCCCTGTTATTAATAGGCGCGACGGAACTTAGTGCTCTGCAATCGCACCGTGTAACGACAAATTGGGTTACTTTTTTAAAAAGCGATCAATCAAAGAGGAACATTAGCTTGTCAGGGTTAAATGTCTTTTTGAAAACGTACCATCACGTTACACCTTATAGCTCTAGTATCTACTCGTAGTAATCAGGACTATTACAGACATTTAACAGCATCTTACGTTTCTAGTAGCCTTGGCTGATTTTTTAGCGCGTACGATTTATGTCGATCGGTATCCTTGTTAGATATCAGTTACCATCTCAATCTTACTAAAACCTTTGAAACGCTGACGATTCAATTAACATGAAACTATAATTTCATTTGGACAATCCCCCTCAACGACTGGGTCGCCGTAGAATTTTCGCTAAGAATCGGGAGACAACAATCGTTTGTTCGAACGAACGTATTCCGCCGATATCGATTACCCAAAAATCAGCCATCTCCTCCCACCTTCTCCCTTTCGTTCGGTGCTTACAACATTATTTAAATTAATACAATTAAGTTCGACAAGAACATTACTTCGTTATCCTAGTAACAGTTTATAGCGAGTGTTAACGTATTTGAGACATGCTTAAAATATTGTGTTTCGAGACATTCTTTTTTTTCTTTTTCCCTGGATTTTCAAATCTTAGTCTCTCTATCACTCGTGGGGTTGTAAGTAACGTAGCGTACGCTGCAAGTTTCTTTTTCTTTTCTTTTTAAATATATATATGTATATATGTATCCTAGCACCGATACGTCGTCCAAGCTGCATAAACGTTAAGTTCTCATAAACCCTAACCTCAAACCGAAAAAAATTAGATCCTCGAAGTCACATATCTCGGCTGCGAATCGGTGAAACAGAGTTTCAATTACTCGGACGAATCAGGTGAGCTTACAATTACCACAACTATACGCTCTCACAGCAATATGCAATCGTTACGTATCCGAGCTACGATAACGTAAAGGAAATTAAAAAGAAAAGATAACAAATACAATGTGCGCCGAATTTCTCCTCGTATCCTTATCTTTAGCCGAAAGCTTTAGCCTTCGGTCTCGAACGAGAGCAGCTTCAAATGACAATATACGAAGTCAATGAAAAAGACAGAGACGCAAGAACGCATAATAAGAATATAAGGAATTTAGTTGAAACGGCTGATTTCGAACTCTTATAAATACTGCCTTTACATCGTATTACCATATAGAATATCGTAAGCGACTCAATACATAGTTCAGTAGCCATAAGCTGCAACGCACGTAGTAATTGCTTATTAATGATACACTGAAAATATTTCCAGATTTTAAGTGGCTCGCAATCGATAGCTAATCGTGTAATATCGTAAAGCCTATTGGCGCGAGCTCACGTAGTACCGGATTTATGTCGTTGTAATACGATAGTAGCATTAGTGGGTAGCGTGAGATGCACCAATTAATAAAAAAAAAAGAGAGAGAGAAGTACGTTGTAACAATACATTATAAAGTGAAAGAAAATTCGGTTCACAGAATTCCAGTCGTTCCGTTAGTTTATGTCTTGGCGATATCCATGGGTGATCCGCCTAATGAATTCGTCGATGGGGTTGCCAATGGATGTCCACCAGGACTCACGATAGTCGGTGGGATTGCTGGTTTAACGAATCTATCCGAAGTGCGCCTTCCGGATGGTGCTACAATGTGACCCTAGGATTCCACAATGTACCTCATTTTATACTCTACTGCAAATCTTTTCTCCATCAATGCTTAGAGTACGTGTTAAGAATTGAACATGGAATACAGGGAGGAATTTAATTGTAATTAATTTACGTATTTGGTACTCACCCCTGAAGGAGGAGACGAACTGGAAAACGGTAAAGTTGTCGGCTGTCCACAGGCGTAACAACGATTGGCATTGAAACTTTCTCGTGATGAGGAACCTACTACGTTAATACCTGTTGATTGTAAGAAGGATTTACTTTGTGAAATATTTGTTTCCAGTTCAATGGGCGTGTGCATCTCTACGTTGCTTTGTAGAGATAAGGTAGTATCTCGAGGTTTACTTTGTTAGTGCGTTCAAGTTGTGATAAGCGAATGTTACCAGGTGGTTTTCGAAGCTGTTGGATTTTGTTTAATACGATTGAAATGTACCTGGACTCAGAGGCCTGGAGGAACTGGGCGAAGGATTGTAGGGCACTGGACTTGAGACAGTACGATTTCGGATGTTGCCTCCGGACATCACAATCTCATTGTAGTGGCGCTCTTCTTCCATTTCCAAGCTGTTAATTAAGTTTATGATTAATGAAGTGTTACGTGGATGATTGATTTTTCCGTAGAGATTGATTAGTTTTACCTGGATTCTGATTCGGAGAGATGTCTGCAAAGGGCTTCTCGTCTTTCTACCTCGAGCTGCAACTTCCTCTGGAGCCTCAGATTCTCTTCGCGAATTTGCTTCTCCTCGTTAACGTATCGCTGCATCTTGACCGTATCTATTTCAGGTTAAACAAATGTATCTTGCCATGTGATAAAGTATGTATAGGGAGCTACAGTTTGGTTGCGAGCCGCCATTTTCCTCTGAATGAGATCAATTATGAGAGGAATGATGAATGGAAGATATGACTTTCGGATGTAAATATCGCTTTGGCCTTGTGGTAAAGGGTGTCGTATAATTAATTATGTATTTATTAAGGTAATGAGACTTACGTTCTTGTTGAGACATCAGTAGAGTGTGCCTAAGTCTTGCTACTTCGCTTCTCAATGTTTGAATATGAGTGCTCAAATTGGTAGCAGTGTCTCCATTGTTTATTTCCCTGGGTGAAGTCGGATCGGACACAGGCTGATCTAATTTAATCTGAAGCATTCTTTTTTCTGCTTCGAGCTTATCCATTCTTTTCCATAGCTTGTTCACAAGAGCTTCTTGTTCCTGTTCAAGTGTATTCTCCAGTTCTACTTTCTCCCGACGCAACTGCTCCAAGTTGCTCTGCTTTGCTAATGTTTCCGCCTCCAGCTTTTCTATCTTTCGCATGAGCTTGTTCACGAGACATTCCTGCTCTTGTTCCAATGTTTGCTCGAGCCGGCATTTTTCTTGGCGCAATTGATTCAACTTTCTTGACAAATCGTT